>APFE030443318.1:306081-351103 GCA_000404065.3 Pinus taeda | reverse complement strand
CCTTCATCAGCATTGGAGGATAAGACTCCACAAGAGATATGGACTGGTAAGAAACCCTCTCTTTCACATCTGAGGGTATTTGGATGCGATGCATATGTACGTGTTCCAAAGGAGAAAAGAACCAAGTTGGATAATAAATCCGAAAGAGCATTATTGTGTATAAGGATGGTTTAAAGGGTTATAAGCTTTGGAACCCAGTAACAAAGAAGGTTGTGTATAGCCGAGATGTGTTGTTCAGAGAGGTGAAAGATGTTATTAAACATGAAATCCAACCAAAGGAACCTAAGAAGATAGATTTTGAGCTTAAGGAGGAAGAATCAGACTCTACAGTAAACAAGGAATTAGAAGATAAAGAGCCACAACCTCCGGGTGTGAGAAGATCAGTTCAAGAAAGAATGTAGCTAGAAAGGTATAATCCATTTACTTTCTGTTCAAATTCCTCCTTACCTAATACTAATGGTGATCCGAGAACTGTGAAAGAAGCAATAGATTCAGAGGATGGCAAACTCTAGAAAGAGGCCATGGTTGATGAAATGAAATCTTTGCATAAAAATGAGGCTTTGGATCTGGTGGAGTTGCCGCCTGGAAGGAAACCCATTGGCGAAAAATGGGTTTTCAAGAAGAAGAACACTGTAGAAGGAAAGGTGGAGAAATACAAAGCTCGGTTGGTAGCAAAAGGTTATTCCCAGGTGTCGGGAAGTGATTTTGGTGATATTTTTTCTCTTGTTTCCAAGGTAGCTTCTATTAGATTACTCTTATCTATTGCTACTTCTTTTGATTTTGAGGTAGAACAGATGGATGTGAAGACAATATTTCTTCACGAGGATCTAGAAGAGGAGGTCTACATGAAGTAACCCAAAGGTTTTGCGGTGAAGGGTAAGAAAGAACTAGTATGCAAGTTAAAGAAGTATTTGTATGGGTTAAAACAATCACCAAGGACGTGGTATCATAAATTTGATACATTGATACAGGGACTTGGCTTCACCAGATGTAAAGCAGATCACTATGTGTATTTTAAATTAATTGGTGACCATGTTATTTATCTGGTCTTGTATGTGGATGATATGTTATTGGTTGGAAATGACAAAGAAATTATCCAGGATTTGAAATCCCAGTTGTCCTCCAAATTTGACATGAAAGATATTGGTGCTACAAACTATATTTTGGGCATGGAAATTAAAAGAGATAATGGAAAGAGGAAGCTCTAGTTAAACCAAAGGAATTATGTCGAGACAATACTCTAGAGGTTTAATATGCAGGATAGTAAATTGGTAAAGGTTCCTATTCCTATAGGTGTGAAGTTATCTACTGAACAGTGTCCCAAGGCACAGGAAGAGGAAGAGGACATGTCCCATGTTCCATATGAAAGTGCAGTCAGTAGCCTAATGTATGCAATGGTCTATACTAGACCAAAAATTTCACATGTAGTGGGAGTATTGAGCATATTTATGTCAAAACCAGGGAAGGAGCACTATGTTATGTTCCTATACCAATAGGTGTCATATATCATGATTGACTTGGTTTAGCTCTGAAATATGTACATACCTTTGGTTGTTGCAAATGTTTTCCATATTTTTAAAAATAAAAAAATTAAAAAATGTAAAGAGGGTATGCCCTAAAATAAAAATCAAAGGGCAAAAAGAATAAAGAAAAGGTCAAAAAATCAAAGAAAATGAATCCCAAGAAAAATAAAAGACCATGAAATTGTGCAAGCCCAAATACCACTGTTATTTTAATTTTTGTATAATAAAGATTGTGTGCAACTTGTTACTTATGCCACAACCCATAGTAACCAAACAGTGTATTCTTGGTTATTCCATGTTTTCAATTTCATGCTTAGAGATAGAGAATAAAATCTGACCAAACTGATTAAACTTGGCAGATAAGTAGATAGGTAGAGTGAATAAAAGGATGCTCAATAGTTTAAGTGAAATAATATTAACTTAATATTAACAATCAATAAATATTCAAATGGAAATATTGAAGCACAAGAAAGAAATATAACTTCTCTTGACCGAGCCCAGAGTCACTAGAAGTCTCTTCTAAGGAATACTCAGAATATAAGTGAAGTCCAAGCACGGTCTTTCATTAATATGAGTAATGAGATTATAGGATCACTGAGATAACAGTAGGATATGTCTAAAAAAGAATGATTATACATTACACAAGTATGAACTGAACTTTTTTTTCCTTTCAGCCTTATATATAATAGTAAGAGAGAAAACTAGATAAAAACGAATCCTCACGATCAGGGGATCCTGAGGATTTCGTAATACATAATCTAATTTTGTCATGAAATAGTATTGGTATGCCTAGTCTCTCGTTGCCTTACCTGCGTTGGACATTGTATTTCCCTTTTACGGGGTGGTGCTTCTCTGTCAAATGAACGACAATTGACCAATTTGCGTCTTCTGCACACAAGGATAGTAAAAAGTCAGTTTCCAGTGCCATATTTATCTAAATTCTTACCAAATGCTTTCATCCAACTTTAGTTGTAATTTCATTTATTTCAGTTCATAAATAGAGATAATCGTGTAAGGATAAATATGAAATAAATCAATTACTGAGGATCAAATATACCTTTTTCTTAAACCAACATACTCTCTCGCTTACCTTGTTGCATGTCCTCATGCAATTAAATAGTTGATCTGTAGTTGAGTTAGGGAGTAGGCAGAATATACCTCCTCCTTATAATGTCTGAAGCCATCTTTCTTCTTTAATATAATAAAATCCTGGGTAACATCCTGATCCTTCAAGGTATAATCACAATGATATTTATCTAGAGGATACCATATGATTGGAGTCATATACCGACATCCTATCCATTCAGGTCCCATAGTCAAAATCATATCACTGTATTTATAGAAATGAGAGGAGGAAACTTTAAAGTTCTGATATCCAAATAGTTCTCAATTTCTAACAGTAATGTTGGAGGCTTCTCACCTTTGTCTAGCTACAGATAAGGCTTCCTCCTTAATCTCTTCAAAATACTCATTTCCAGCTTGTATAACATCTTTATGGAATGGCCCCAGTTGGCCTATAATACCAGCTCGTTTCATGAATTGCTTGTGTTTACTCAAGAGTTGTAGGGGTTTGGTTGGTTCCCCTCTCACCCATAGGTCAATTCCTTATTCATGCCTCCTAAAAGTAATGTGGGCCTTGGCCCACTTGAGTTGATTAGTAGCAAAAGAGAGAAATGTCTGGAGTTGCACATGCCCTATAAAGGGGTCAGGGTTATTGTTCCTCTTGTCTTCGAAAAAGAAATTGTGCATATACAACTCACAAAGGAGGTATTGTACCTGCTCTTTCTATTCTCTAAATCATTTGACAAAATCTAGAGTGGTTTTGATTTCCATAGGCTTACCAACCTTAGCAGCTTTGGTTTTCAGCAGTAGGAACCTTTCTAGGAGGTATAGGGCATAATTTGTAGCAGGGGCTCTACCTGACAAGGTGTTTGAACAGAGAGAGAAGACCAATTCCAACTTCTCTCTAGCCTTCTGTAATTGCTCTCGTTCTTTCTCAACCTTTTTCTATTCAGCCATAAACTAAGCAAATGTTTCATCCTCAGTTATGGTTAGTGCCTCAAACATTTTCTTTAATTCTTGATGTATCTTTAGGGGCACTACCTCCTCCATGTATTGGGATAATTCCTTCTATGCCTTTATTAATTCATTCTGTAGTCTATTAATAAATGCTTCCTTGATTAAGGGAGTATAGGAAGGTGTTTCTTCGGTTTGGGTTTCTTCTTTCTAGGTCTCCATAGGATCGGTCTGAATGGGAACATCAATCCTACAATGATCAATTGGAATGTCCTCTTTAGAATCTATTTGAATAGTAGTATCCATGGTAGGGTGGTCCATTTGGGTCTCCCGTGAGAAAACACAGGGGTCCTTGGTTTGCATTTCAGTGTCTTCTACAAGGCACGACTCTGTTTGAGTTTCCTTTGGACAAGGCAAAAACATCCTCAATTTAGGTCTCAACGTTCCTTCCAGAAAAATGTTACGTCTATGTGCTTGTGGTTTGTTTTTCTACTTCCAAATTATTGGCTCTAATGGCCTCCTTTAACCACTGCCTTAGTTGCCCAATTATTCACTTCTATTTCCTATACTCCTTAAGTACTTTTCTGAGCATGTCCCTGTAGGAATTATTTATCCTGGGACTTCCAACCGGTGATAGGTTGACTGCATTATCCTTCAGTTCCTGTACAGGTGGTAATGTGTTGACATTAAGGAGGGTTCCATTTCGAACTATATCTCCCGAGGGAGCTTCATCTTGTAACTCTACCTTATCATGGATTTCTCTTTTAGGAGACCCCAATACAACATTGTCTCCTGAAAAATTGTCATTCTCCAGATTTTCTTCTGGGTAGGCCTCGTTCTCAAGGGAATTAGAAAAAATAGTGTTGCCTGGTTGATTTTCATCTAGCAGGGTTTCATTTATAGGGTTTTCTTTAGCTGGGGGGTCCACTAGACCAATGTCTGCTTCCCGATTTCCTCCTTTAGTGACATATTCTTCATGTATCTATGCTTCAGGGGATTTTCCATAGAAGATTGGTTCCCTATATTCTTCCATGAAATTAGTGCATGGCAGGTTTCTCTCATGACCAGGGCTGTTGGCAGGGGTAGACTGGTTGGGGGTGCAATTTTGTTCCTCAGCATTCCCAGATTGTTCTTTACCTTCTCTAAATATCCCCATGTTTTCCAATACCCTGGCCACTTCCTCCTCATAGTCTTGCAAAGGAGAATTTCACAGACTTGCAGGTGGTGTGTGGGATGGTCCAGCCTCATCTACTTGAATTGGGATGCTTTGTTGGGCTCTCACTCGAGAAAAGAACCTACTTTTTTCTAAGTTCAGGGGCATGGACGAATTCTTTCTTTTCAGTGTCTTTCTCTGATTTGCAGTTCTTGGCCCTTGCTATTCTGTTACTTTGTTTTCTACGGTTGGAGCCAAGGTAGGATTTATAACATTATCCCAAGTTAATTGATTTTAGGCTAGTCCGTTCATAATAATTAATTTAATCAATCGATGATTGCTTATTACTTTGTGTGGGTCCTTGGCTGTCCTAACTCAACATCCGACATCATGTAATAGGGAATTCAAGTAAAACAAAAAATTAACTGAAAAATTCTCTTTTAAAATGGCTAGAATTTTCAATTGGTGGGCTTTACCACATCATGTCGACCATCGTAGGTAATTTATATTTCCACGATGATGGCCAATTCTTGCCAAATCTACCTTAACGTCGAAGGATGGATCCGTTTTCCTGCTTGCACTAGTTTCTCTCCTAGATCCTAGAATACTTCAATCACATTGTGCAGAAGGACATGTTTTTCTATCCATTTGGTTCCCTCAGCCGGAAATCTAGTGGCTTCGGCTATGACTGCTTCAGAAACTATTATACTTCTGCCTCTGACTATGGTGCTACCATTCTGTAAATTCTGTAGAAATTCCAATGCCAGCCCCTCATGAAAATCCTACAACCTATTCAGATATTGCAGCCATTCTGCACGCTCGATAATTGCATGAGATTGACCCGATACCATAAGTACTAGAGGATCATTCCTCATAGCTCTTCCTCCCAAGATTGCTATACCTGTAACTAGTTCACTTGCATGCAATTGTTTTACACTTCCACAATTGAGAACAACAACAGGAAAACGTTACAAACATTAACAGAGAAATGATGATATTTTGGGATTCAATATCATATTTAGTTAAGTCATTGGTCCCATCAACCATACCTAACGTAGGATCATGAGTCTACAATCCAACCATAATGGTTTCCGTCCTTACCCCAATCAGAAATACTTGCTAATTATTACTCATATATAATCATCATTCAGTCCTTTCCTGGAATTTAATTCAAATTATTATCACACAATTGTTCATAGTTGTCACACATGCCATGTGTACATAGGCCATCCTCCTTCTGACTAGAAAAGGTTGCCCACGCCCTTTCAACATGTGAAAAGCAAGCGAAATCATTAATAAGACATAAATGTTGGCAACCAATTCTAAAACCAAAGTGTTAATCAATAAAGCAATTAAAGCAATACACATCATTGGATGTGAAATGGCCAAAAAGAAATTAAAACAAATATTTTAACACATTATGTCAAAAAATTTCATTGGAAAATGTATTAATGACAAAGGCATAATTGACGGTATATCTTAATGACAAACGTAAAATTATTGGACAATTTGGAATACAATGAATATATGATATAAGTTTACCATGCAAATCGACTTTTAATAATGTTGCTCAAATGGAAAATTCCCTTTAGAAACAAATCCATAGGTGAAAAGAGCATATTGAACATTTAACAGTGTAAGATGATACCTCAATACCATAAGCAGAGCCGCTTCTGCCAGCAGGCGTTCATAGCCTCGATAGGGTTGCTTTTTAACCCCACAAATGAGCTAGAGTCCTCCTTTTAGAATGTAGATGGTTCTTCTTTTTCTTGTCATAAAGAGGCAAATATGCTGGCATGGTGACCAAATGACCAGAGTGTCAATCCCCAGGATATAACAAAGTGATCAGGCTAGCTCGTGATGAGACCCCTGCCCTTCTGACAAGTTTATGCATCAAGAAGGTCATTACCTTGATTTGGTAGTCAAATTGAAATGTCACTTGTTAGATCCTGATGGTCATGGTAGGTTGGCTCGTGATGAGACCCCCCATCCTTTTTAAGACAATGTTTGATTCTTTTTCACATCTCATTATGTCCATTTTTCTAGTGGAATTTTTATTTATTAAAGAGAGGGAGGCCCATTTGCTCCTTAAGAGTCAGGGATGGTGTAAGAAGTAATAAGATGCCAATGAAAGTTTATACTCTTACCCCCATATCATCATGTTAATGAGATTTATCCAATTGACAGTGTAAAACCATAAGCCATCATGGTTTGAAAATAATGAATCATTTTATGATGTGTCCAAACAAGAGAAGTTTAGTCAATCATTATAAAGATACACCATATCAGCTTTGGAACAAAAATACCGATCAAATGGTTGCATGAGTCATAGTGATATTGTTATTACTATTTTTTTTCTTATATCAAGCACAAATCCATTCAAATGGTGTTTATTCACAATACAAAGGAGAAAAAAAGAAAAGATGGCATCATAATCGTTAAGAAAAATTCACAATTTATTGTATAAAAAATACAAAAAGGGTTTCTCAATTGATTGAACAACAATTTTTCAATCACTTGAACAACAAAATTCACAAACAGAAGTGTTATTCAATTGATTGAACAACAAAAAAATCTCAAACAAAACTGTTGTTCATTCGATTAAATGGCAATCGTTCAAGCGTTTGAACGACAAAATCAAAAACAAAAATGTGTTGTTCAATCGATTGAATGGAAACCGTTCATTCGTTTGAATAGAAAAAAAAAAACAAAAAAAACAAAAATGTGTTGTTCAAATGTTTGAACGGTGATCGTTCAATCGTTTGAACAGAAAAATCGAAAACAAAAATGTGTTGTTCAATTGATTGAATGGAAATCGTTCAATCGTTTGAACGGAAAAATCAAAGAAACAAAAATGTGTTGTTCAATTGATTTAATGACAATCGTTCAATGATTTGAACAGAAAATAAAATAAAAAAAGGTGTTATTCAATCGATTGAACGACAATCGTTCAATCGTTTGAACAGAAAAATCAAAGAAATAAAAAATGTGTTGTTCAATCAATTGAACGGAAATCATTCAATCATTTGAACAACACTTATCAAGCAATAAAAATTCTCATATTTACATGGTAATGTCTACTCATAATTGCAACCAATCGAAAAGTGTATATACATTATTTACAATTTCTAATGAGATCTCAATATTTTGAAGGAAAAGCTGCAGGGTCATCACTTCCTGTAGCTAAACTTTGCATGGAGGGGTCCTCGCATACCTGGTCATGGAAAGACTCCTTCGTTTGTAGTTTGTGATAAAGGCATACTCAATCTCTGTCTACCTTAAAAGAATCGCTAGATCCGTCAATTGTAACCAAGGTAAGAGTACCATTGTTATGCACTTCTTGAATCTCATAAGGGTCGACTCACCTTGTTTGCAACTTGCCCTGGAAAACTTGGAATCTATAATCGTAAAGTAGTGCCCAATCCCCTTTTTGAAACATTTTCTTCTTGATAAGGCTGTCATGCCATTTTTCCCTTTGTTGTTGAATAATTGCAATATGTTACAAAGCAAGCAGTTGAGCCTTGTCTAGTTCGTTAATCTACTGGAGTCGCTTGGTCTAGGCTTCTGTTAGGTCCAGCCCTACTTCGTGAGTCATCCTTAAAGTCATTATTTGAAATTCAATTGGAAAAATAGGTTCTTTTTCAAACATGAGCTAGTATGGAGAATATCTAGTAGTATTCCTCCAAGTCATGTGACAGGCCCGCAAGGCCTCTAACAGTCTAGATGCCCAGTCTCGTCGGTGTGTTGAGACTGTCTCGATCAGAATTGCTTCAATGACCTTATTGGTTCTTTTGACCTACCTATTCGCCTGCAGGTGATATGGGGAAGTGATCATGTGCATAATATGATGATTCCTGAGAGTGGCAATAATTTTATCTCCTGTGAATTTCCCTCAACCGTTTGTGATCACTTCGCGCGGTAACCCATATCACACAAACAATCCAAAAAGGAAGTTAATCACAGTTGTTATCAAGAAAACTAGTGTCTATTCAGAGCTGCTAGTCCCACTAAGACTGGTAGCTATCTTAGAAACAAACAAACTAAAGTCACTTGTGTATTCCTTTATGAGAAATAGATGAGAGAAAAGCAGAGAGTACCAACCTCAGTCTTTCGCTTGGCTCCTTGCTTATTTCCTCTCCCCTTTGACAGATCTTTGCCACTCCATCCTTACTTGTCCCACTTCAAAGAACACCTGTAGAGTCAACTTAGCATAATACCATCAAAGCATAGAGATCTATAGCCATAAACAATATAGGATCAGATATATATTAACCATACAAATGCATATATCAATACAAGATTCAGAGATATACAAGAATATGGAGGAAAACTCAAATAGCTTTATTGATAGAAGTAGTAGAAGAGAGGATTACAACTCGTTGATATGACCTAGCACCATCCTCCCAGCATGAAATCCCTATCCACCTCATGAAAAGCTAGATCACATAACACTATGATGTTCCACAGAGAAACCAACAACGCTTCCTTACAAGATACAAAATTCTAGCCTTTTGGATCTCTAGGATCAGGGATCCATATATAGATGTTTGTAGGTGGATGAGTTAGCTTCTGGGTTTTTGATAAGTGTCATTTCTCTAATAGTTCTTGGTTCCACTTGGAGATTTCATGATCTCTTACTCATCCCTAGGCGAATTCAGAGAGGCAAGTGTCAAATGGGCAGTTTCTAGAAGATTCTCTAGGTTTCCACCTAGCCAACTGCCTCTTCCATTTGTCTGCTCTCGCTCATCGGACCCTACAGAAGGGCTTTCTAGTATGCATCGCACTTTTTTCATGTGGCAGGTGAGATGCATCGCACCCTTAGCATTGAGCAGTCTGTATGGTCCAGTTTTGACTAGTTCTGAGTAGTTTTTCATGGAGAACTTCTGGGAGATGATGTAATCAGCTAACCTTGCTTCTTTAGGGTATGAAACAACACTTTTAGGGACTTAGAAGCCCTTGGTTTTATGGACATATGTGATTGCGGTTGCAGTGCCCAAATATGTATATAACAACAATAGAAATTAGAGGGAAAATGAAGAAAATAGAGACATTAATGATAAAATTACTTCAAAGAAACAATCAGTAGATTTTAGCAGTTTTGTGGTGGAGCTATCTCATTTCATCCTCTCATTCTCTCATACTCTTCCACACTTAGAGCATTCTTGGAGCATGCTTGGATCACACTAGCATTCACTTGTATTTGGAGAAAGAAGGCAAAGGAGAGCAAGGGAACGCAAGGGAAAAGTTGGATCAATAACTAGAGCAGGTGTTAGGGTCCTACAAATTATAGCATCTCAAGGTGATTGAGTATTTTGTATTTGTGATTTCATAGTGTACATAATTTCAATATTCAAATGATTTCCAAAAATATATGAAAATGAAAACGAAAAGAGGGTATGTTAAAAAATAAATAAGAAAAAAAGGAAATAAAAACCCCACAAAAGAAAAATTAGAAAACAATACGAAAAGTGTTGCAAGTCTAAATGCCACTACTGATAAGTTAGTTTTTTTAGTTTATTATCAAATAAGGTTGTGTGCAAATTGTTTTTAAATGCCACAATGACTAAAGTTCTATTCAAATCATACAGTTTAATCATGATTGAACCCATTTAGATTTCTATTCAATAGGTTAGTGAAGGAATATTTACCATACAGTTTAATCTTGGTGAATCAGTAGCTAGGTAGAAATAAAATTGTTTCAACAGTTTAATCTAAATCAATGGTGAAATAAGTGATAGAATAAGATAAATTTTCATTAAAAAAAAAGTGATTTGGTCTGCTAGTTTAAATTCACCTTGCAAATCAAGAAGAGGAAGAAAATGTTAGCTTAGAAAAATAATTGAAATCAGAGGGTAAGTAGAAAAAGAATGGTGATTTTAGGGAAAGCATGAAAATTTTATCCTAAGTCAAATGTTAAACATTATTTTCATGCGAAGGAGAAAAGAAAAAGGATAAATATTTTATTCTAAGGTTTGTTATATAAAAAGATATTTGGTACATTATTCCCTATTCCTAAGTTTCACCAACCCAAAATCATTCCCCCACTATATATTTCATTTCCCTACCCCACTATATGCTCAAAACCATTCCACGTCATACATTAAATTCATCTCCCTACCTCACTGTATGCCCATCACATCACGTTTAAACACCGTCACTTTTCACCTCATCTAAACCCGCCTTTCTCACATCTGATGACCGATATTATGTTTTGGCCCCTCCTCACCATCTGAACTATACTGTCGCAGGGGTCTGAAATGGGCGGTATTCAAACCTGCACCCACCGCAACGTGTCACCATCTCATGCTTTTGTACCCCCCCTTGTCAAAACCACTAACCACCTTAGGCTCCCTTCGAAAGTTGTTTTCTCTGCCACATGAAACCACCTCCCTATAAGTTACGCTCCCGCCACATCAATCCCACCATCCAGATCAGTGTTTTAGGGCTCATCAAATCCTAATTTCAGTTGCTACATGCCCTAAACAAGTCACCCTTTTGAATGCCTCCTTCCCAGACAGTTTCATGACTTGAAGACATCCAGAAATGACCTCTAGAGGGACCAGCACAGGTAGGCCCATGTAAGGCTGCGCTGCAGAGCAGTTAAGTCCATGCCAGGCTGCTCTACATAGCACTCTGGCTTCCTTTCATCTGCGCTACAGAGTAGTTAAGTCCATGCCAGGGTGCTCTGCAAAGCACTTTGGCTTCTTTTCATTTGCGCTGGGCGAGTTTGAGCGAAATTCACATAAGGTTTAGGGAATATTCTTATTTGTTGGAATCATCAAGAAGGTTCCCTCATTTATCAATTCCTATGAGATCGAAAATGGATGAGGAATGAGTTAAGATGCATCATATCCTCTCATCCCTTCCTCCATGGGACTAATTCTAAGTACAGAAGGCCATTCAATGCCACCATTTATGACAAAACCTCCTTCATCTCCCTATAAATTGACCACTCGTCTAAGTGAACAGGGGCTGGATTATGTTGAATTGTAAGGAGATAATGTTGTTGTGAGATTTGGCTTTGAAGAAAGTATTGTAATGCTACAAGTTTGTCATGCTTTTGATGTGATGAGAATGGGATCCAAGCTGGAGGAATGACTTTGAATAAAAAAAAATGGTTGTAATTCCTTCTTCTATTTAATAAAGTGTTTGAACCTTTCTCCCATATGTTTGTATTGTTTTATAATGCTTATATGTGTGAAATGTATCTGATTCCATTCACTTATATTCAATAGATCTTTTGCTTTGATCGATTCTTTGTTTTTTGTTGTGTTTACAGGTACTTCTCAAGCGTATTAAGTACGAGAAGGAGTGACGGGATCGATACAAAGGAGACGAGAGGAAAGCAAAACTACAAGTAGGTCTTCTCATCTTCTCATCTTATCTATTGCTTATAGGGAAAGACTAAAATACTTTAAACTGTTGTTCTAGATATGGCTACTTATCTAGGGAATTAGTATTTATCCATAAATACCAAATTCTCCAAAACAAGTTGGCGACTCCATTGGTGAAGATCCTCTTTCCTAGTAGCTTATCCACCTCCTAGGACATCCTTGCAAACCCTACTTGTATTCATTGATTGTGATTCAGCTCTTTTTCATTGAAAATTTGGTTAAATTTATGTCAAATTGGCTTTTGAAATGGCTCACTGTCACCAATGTAGGCTTGTGAGGGACACAGTGTGCTGTAGAGCACCCCTGGCTTAGGGACAGTGCTCTGAAGTGCACACTCTCCCATTCAGGGCTGCACTGATCCTCCTAGGGTCAATTTTCCACCTTTGGAATGTGTTTTTGCCAACTTTTCTCTGTTTTTTTATTTGTTGATTGATCAGTGAATTTTATGTCTCAGAGAACAAGTTTCTATCTCCTTGTCTAGCCCTACTTTGACTTGAGTGATTAATGTTTCTTAAATGTTTTCTTTATAATTATCAGTCTATAGTCAAAGTTAGAATATAGTTGATTAATCTTTGATTCGGAAGAAAGTGTCGTAAAGTCTTCTTTTCCTTCGAAACAGAACTGTTGTAAAAGTCTTCGTTCTTATGAAAGATTGATTGGTTGTATGTGCATATTTCCTTTTGTTCATATTCACATTAAGGAAATCGAAAGGAAATACATGCATGTTGCATTGAAAAAGTTTGTGTGTGCTCATAGGAATAGTGTAGGGAAATTGCATTAGATTGTGGTCTTTGCTCTTTGATTGAAAGAAATCTGATTGCTCTATCCCTAAGTAGCTAGGATTTTCATTGTTAAATTGAATGGAAAGAATGATTATCATGATAGTTGCATTCCGAGGAATTTTAGAATGCATCACGTTGTGAACTTGAAAGGCAAATTCCTAAGCAAGATCAACTTAAAATTAACATCAATATACCTAATGGAGCATTGTCATTAACGAAAACATTTAGTGGTTCTAGGCTAGAGAAGTGTTTTGGCGTCGTAAAACAAAGTAGTTGTCACTAACTAGTCTACAATACATCCCGATTGTGATACCTCATTCCACATACGTGAGTATATCATAGCTCGTCCACGTACCTTCGGGTATATAGGGTGGTGTTACAGTACGTAAAGTATATGGGAATGCTCTCACTGTGCTGTTTTGCATTAGACACGCTTATACAGACTGGGCCTCCACGTACCTTTGGGTATATATTGGAGGAAAACACTAGGTTGATATCCATCCTTAGGTAACTGAGTCAACTACCTTGTACACTGTGATACACCGAACACAACATTCGGGGAGATTGCTTGCCCATACTTCTTTGTTCCCCAGGAGGTATTCTGCAGTTCATAGTTTCTTGGTAAACCTTTTGCCTAGCTTACCCCTTTTTGTTTATTTCTTTTTTGATAATAAAATTAATCAGCAATCATGGAGGAACATCAACCCTTACCCTGACGTTCGTGGAGAACATTGAGTAAACCGCCTTTGCCGCCCGAAGCTACACCTATTCGGTCAAAGCGGTCTCGCTTAACTGAGTTAAGTACATCAAGAACTCCTAGTTCTTCATCTGAATTACCTGAATCATCTATTTCAATAAGTACTAAGACTCTAGTTACTCCAACCATTTCTGGTACATCCGTTTCTAAAGAAGAAGTTTCACAATTACCTGAGGACATTAGCACTGATCCTAGTGAAACAATACCCGAAGTTGTTCAACAACAAGTTGATCCTCAACTTGAAGTTGCTCAACAAGAAATTACTTCTGAACTTGAATTAGTTCAACCAGAAGTTAATCCAGAACCTATCATAGTTCAAACAGAAGTTACATCTGAACTTGAAGTTGTTTAGGAACCTCTTTCTAAAACTGTTGTTCTTTTACCCGAACGTTTGGACTTCGAATTTGAACATTCAGAAGTTATTACTTTACCGAAAGACAATCAACCAGTTACCCCTCAGACATTAGTAACTACTGAAACTTCCACTTTATCAACACCATAAATATTTTACGGACTAGACGGTGAAGTTATTCCACTTGGTTTAATTGTTGTCGAGGAAGAATTGGAAGAAGATTCTACAACTGGAGCCCCATTCTACTTTGGAACTGGGCTTTATCTTTACCTTCATACTCCTCACTTTATTGCTCCATTTGGTCCTGCTTCTTTTCAAGTACCTGTCGATTCTTTAGGATAACTTTTGGGTCGATTAACTATGGATGAACAACCGCCAACATCCCAAACTGTATCATCTGATGTAGCTACAGTAAAATCTTCTGTTGCAACCTCTTCGATGTTTTCTACCACACCTGATTTGCACCTATATGGTGAATCATCCATCCCAGTTGGTTACCAATATTTATCTGGAACCCACTCAGGGGTTGCTTCTACACCATGGTCATCACCCATGTCCTCAACCGGAATTCTACCTGGTTCTTCTTTAACAGGAACTCAACAATTTGATCCTGCATATCAATATCAAGTTGGGAAACCTAGTCAACAAAGGCCTACGTATCCACTAAATATTGGATTGCCACCATATGGAGAGAAATATGCTTATTCACCTTATCCTCCCTATGGAGGACCATCATATGGTAGTATCCTGCAGTATTCAGGTTAGCTTGGAATTCAAGATTTTCAATGGAAACCAACAATGCCAGTTCAACCAAGGCTTGTGTATCCAACACAACGAATGCAAATTATGTCAGCTATTCCTACTACACATATTGTTACTATTGTACCACAGTCACAAGTTCAAACTATTGTATCTCAACTGGTACAAATTGGTCCTTCTACCTCACAACCACAAGTTTCAGGTCAAGAAGTTCAAGTTTCTCAGGCTGTTGTACAACAATCACTTGTGTCTGGGGTTCAACAACCTCAGGTTAGTATACCCTTATATGGACTGACTCAAGCTTACACTGGTATAGTTTATTCACACCCTAGCCAACCTTTCATTGTTGGGAAACAACAACCGTTAAATAAACAACAGTTGTACCAACAACAACAATAGTTGATTCAACAACCGTGACAGCCCCAATTTCAGCAACCTCAATTCCAACAATTCCAACCCCAATTTGGACCTACCCAACAGGCTCAACCTAGGTTTGGATAGTGTCAAGCTTACCAAGGTCTTGGTCAACAACGCTTTGCAGGTTATGGACAACCGCAAATTCAACCTGGTTATCAACAACCACCCTATGCTAGATTTGTTCAACAACAACCTTATCAAGGTTACCAAATGCAAATGCCCTATGTTGGTATGCAAAGACCTATTGCTCAAGCAATTCCATCATATCCTACGTATGCTCAAACTGACCTGAATCGACAGTTTCCATTTGTAGCAACTTTGGAATTACCAGATTTAAATCGGCTCACTAATGATCCAATCTTATATGCACCTTGGTGGCCGGTGATTTCGCATAAGTTACCTTCTGAAATTCTGAAATTCCGAAATTCAATGGAAATCCTGGAGAAGACCCATCAAATCATGTCATGACCTTTCATTTGTGGTGTTCATCAAACTCCTTAAATGATGATTCGGTTAGAATCTGCCTTTTCCAAAGAACGCTTACTAGTCCGGCTGCTAAGTGGTACATTGAGTTACCACGAGCTTCCTTTCACAACTTTACGACTTTAGCCACCACATTTCTGACCCATTTCCAGTTACCTATCAGATACAAGACTGGAAAGGAACTCCTAACCAACTTTAAACAGACTACTGCTACCCAAATATTAGATCATATTCATGAGTGGCGGCGTCGTCGTCAAATGGTTAAGACATATATTCCTAATCAGCGTTTGGCTAAGTGGTTCATAAAATCCTTGTTACCATCAATCACCGAGGATGTGGCAAAAGGTGGAGTTGTCACAGAAGAGCAAGTAATTGCTCGTGCCCAATACTTGGATTTGATTTACACACAATCCGACACGCTCTACGATAAAATTCTCAATGCACCCCGACCAACTTTCATTGTTCCTCCTCCTCCACAATCGAGTAAGGACTCTCATGTCAGTGATGATGTGATCGATTCTTCTAGCATGCAAACGACAGGAACACCATCTAGTCAAACCCTTGCCATTACCAATCAAAATACCAATGCATCAAACAACACTCTTGCTTCCAAAGTTAATGTCGTGTCATCTGACAAAGTCAAAAATCAAAAGCAACTAGGAGGCAAGAAGAAGGGGAAAAACAAGAAGAAACAAGATAATTCCCCTCAAGAGAAATCATCTAATTCCTCTACTTCGGCAAGGAAACCTCGTTATCCATGTCTAATTTGTAATGACGAGCATTTTGCAAGAGATTATCCACACAACTCAGAAGTCTCTAAACTTCTAAAGACTTCTAACACATCTGCAGTGTTGACTAATCCATTTCCAAACCCCGAAGACACATTTGGTTGTGACAAACCATGCTTCCACATCCCAAGTACTCATGTTATCCATCACAAAGCCACAAAATGAAGTTTTGGTGTCAATGAGAAATAAAGATTACGGAAATCCACCGTCATCATTGAATAACCAGGCCACTGATCAACCTAATCCTTTGACTTCGACTTCATCTCAAAATATTCCACCACCAGTTGCATCAGAGTTGACAATAAAACCACCAAAGGGATTTGTGCACAAATCGACATTTAACCCTCGAGCTCAAGCAACGCAGAACTATAACATAGTGGAAGGTCTTGCTCAATCACCTTCTGCTATGCCAACACTCGAGGTGTTACAAAACTGTCCCTCCCAGAAGTAGGCTTTACTATCAGCAATTGGCAGAATAGACCCTAAGGATTCCAATCTTGTGGTTTTTAACCATGCGGGATATACATCACGGTTACCAGCGCAGTTAGCTTTCCTAATTCAAGTAAAAGCTCTCAATAAGAATGTTAATCGAACAATTATTGATGAGGGGGCATCTACTTGCATTATGTCAATGAGTTGTTGGAAAACGCTTGGTTCACTGCCATTGTCATGATCACCAACCACGTTAAAAGCTTTTGACGAATGAACATATACTCCTTATGGGATTTTGAGTGACCTACAAATCAAACTAGGGGGAAAAACAGTTACTATTGAAGTTGAGATAGTTGACGAACCCCTCAATTACAACATTTTACTGAGAAGGCCATGGGTATATGCTATGGTTGTTGTGGTTTCTACATACTTTCGTACAATAGCATTCCCTCATAAGGGTGGAAGCACAGTTATCGATCAGCTTGCCTCCTTTGCATCTAGTTCACAGGCTACGAGAAGCATTCTGTTGGTACACGGACACCCCCCCATCACTTCAAAGTGTTGGAGTAGGTCTCCTTAAAGATCCTTCCCTAATGGGTACTTTTACACTATCATCACCATCTAATTTGGCAGAAGTGGCAAGAGTAGAGACTTGCAACATGATTTCCTCCACCTCATCTGATTTAAGGAGGATTACCAACAAATCTAATGTTGATAGTAATACTGAGGTTATGCCACTAAGCCCTATTGAGCTGGCATAGCAATCAATTTTTTTGGCTTGTGCGGAAAACCCAAATCCACTTTCACCAATTGTATGGGTAGACCATTCATTAGAATATGGTACTTCTTCGGATCCTTTCTCACGTATACATTCTACGGATGAAGGAATCGTCCAATCAATGATGATAGGAGAAGAACCTTGGGAAGATTATCATCATCGTCCCCATTTTCCAGATGACATCGAAGATTATTCAAATGAACTAAACCACCCTTTAGTTGTTGACTTCCTTTCAAATTCAGTTTTCATAGACACAATAGAATCTGAGCAAAACCTGTCAAATATTGAAGAAACGATTTCTATTAATATTTTGACCAAACCTAATGTTGTAGAGAACATTCATGTCTGCAAATATTTTTCTCCATCGGAACTTCATAGTTACTATACTCTCTTTCATGAATTTCGAGATATATTTGCATGGTCTTACAAGGAGATGTCAGGCATTGACTCTAGTATTGTTGAACACAAAATCAAAATGTACCCTGATGTTAAGCCAGTACGACAACAGCTTCGACATGTTCATCCAAAGAAAGTCATTGCAATTAAAGCAGAAGTTGAAAAACTTTTGCGTGCTGGTTTCATTTACCCTGTACCTCTTACTGACTGGGTTTCCAACATTGTTCCTATCATGAAGAAACAAGGGACAATTTGAGTGTGCGTCGATTATAGGGATGTAAATCAGGCATGTCCAAAGGACAATAATCCTACTCCTTTTATCGACCAGATTATTGATGAATGTGCCGGATGCGAAATATTTTCATTTATGGATGGTTTTTCCAGCTACAATCAAATCAATATCCGCCCATAGGACCAATCTAAAACAATTTTTATTTGTCCATGGGGCACATTCGGGTATAGGAAACTCCCATTATGTTTGAAGAATGCAAGGGCCACATTTCAGAGAGCAATGAACTATGCTTTCCATGACATCAAGCACATTGTTAAATAATGAATCCATACAGGTGAGGATAGTTTTAAATAGAGGAGGAATGACCTGTTATAGAGTTTTGTGAACCCAACGTTTCGGACTACCAAGTGAGTCCATCATCAAGGGATGCATCAATATCTGGAGAATATCTATGGACGCGTCCCCTGATGATGGACTCACTTGGTAGTCCGAAACATTGGGTTCACAAAACTCTATAACATGTCATTCTTCCTCTATCTAAAATCAAGCACATTGTTCGACCTTACCTTGACGATTTACCTACTCATTCACGAAAGCAGACTGATCACCCGAAACATTTGAGAGCAATATTTTTATGAATGTCGACACTAAAAGATAGGACTCAATCCACACAAATGTGTGTTTTGAGTTGGTTCTAGTCGATTGCTTCGATTTGTAGTGTCTAAAGAGGGGATTTGACTCGATCCATTAAAGGTTTTGGCAATTCTTGATTTGCCTCCACCTTCAAATCTTTTACAGCTACAGAGACTCCAAGGGAAGGTTAACTTTCTGAGGAGGTTCATTCCTAATTATGTTGAGATGGCTAAAGGTTTTATGTGTCTTTTGAAAAAGGAGATACTCTTCCATTGGGATCAGGTTGCGCAAGCTTCCTTTGATGCTCTTAAAGATATACCTTTGATAATTATCAAAACGGTTATTACTTGTATCTCATCGCTGCAGATACAACCATTGGCATGGTTTTTGTCCAAGATGAAAATGGGATTGAACATCTGATTTATTATTTGAGTCGCAATCTCAATGATACAAAAATTAAGTACTCTTATGTCGAGAAACTAGCTTTGGTAGTTGTGCAAGCTGTTAAATATATTTCGCCATTACATCCTACTCTGGAAAACCACTGTCATTTTGGATTGCAACCCTATGACATACATTTTGTCATGCCAATTGTTGGGGGGGGGAAATACTCCAATGGATAGTCATTTTACAGGAGTTTGATCTGGAATTCATCAATTCCAAATCAAAGAAATCTCTAGTTTTTGCAGAGTTACTTTGCAACCTTACCTCAACCTCCATTGATTTAACATTTGAACCATCGATTTTGGATGAGTCTTTGTTTCTAATATCGCCATCTAACACGTGGTATGGAGATATATTGATCTATCTCCAGACCCAAACTTTCCGGCCTAATACCTCTTGCTCGCAACAACGACATATTTGATACCAAGTAAAATATTATATGATCATTGGCAACACTCTTTACCATTGTGGTGTCGATACGATTTTACAGAGGTGCCTCACACATGAGGAAGCCGAGAAAGCAATGAATGATTGCCATTCAGGTGCCTGTGGTGGACACTTATCTCGATATGCAACCGCACAGAGAATTCTCCGTGTTGGTTACTTCTGGCCAACTATATTCAAAGATTGTATTATTGTTGTCAGAAGTTGTCATGCATGCCAAATATATGACCGAAAAACCAGATTACCACCTACACCATTACATCTAGTTGTTGTTATTGGACCATTCGCCAAATGGGGCATTGACTTCATGACATGTAACCCCACCACGACCGAGGGGGCATGGGTATATTATAGTCGTCATTGACTATTTTACCAAATGGGCCGAGGCGATGCCAACATTAAACAAAAGTGGCGAAACGGTTGTTGCCCGATTTGGTGTACCACAAACCATAGTTACAAATCATGTATAAATTCCCACTGTAGATCACCTAGTAATGCAATGTACTAAAGAAAAACACTTGATCTACTTCTACAAACAATTTAGCGGAAGCTTAATCAAACATGAGCAACATCAATAAGAACACATATAATTGATATGGAGAAATCAATCACACATAACATAAAAGAATTTACCTGGGGAAAGCCTCAGCCTAAAACCCCACTCTCTGTATTATCATACATAGGATTTATACAAAGCCTTAGCTCTCACACAACTAGCCAGCCCTCAGTACAATCCTCACAGATAAAGGTGGAAATACATCAGGATTACACAAAGCCTTAGCTTTCATAGCTAGCTAGCTCTTAGTGCAATCCTCCTGGATGCTCACAAGCAATCAAGACTTCTCCTAAGCCTTCTCCTCTGCCCTCCAAACCTCCTATTTTCTTGCGCAGTTTTTCCTGGGTGATCCTCTTGTTACCAAGTGTAACACTGATCTCACACCCTGTAAAACTGCACAATCCTCAAGGAACCTTAATCCTTTTGCTTGGATGATTTTCCTTTATAGGAAAAATCCATCCAACTAATAGTACATTGTCCCTCCTCTGATCTCAACTGGGTCTTTCTCTGAACTGACATGCATGAGTTATTCATGAGAGAATCTTCAGTTATCTAAAGTACAGCAATTATATGCAAGCATGCATGAACTTACTTAATTTAAACAAACTGTTTAAATCAATCTAACTGGACTTGACTCAGTTACTGAACTAACTAATTATAACCCAGATTAGAACTCATCCTTATCTCTTTAAATGATGGATAAATTCCTCAATTAATAGAGATATTATTGCATGTCCTCACATAGACTTCATGTTTGATTTCCTTAACTAATTAACTCAAGATGAATTAATTAATAAATTTTCAAACTGTTGTTAATATCAAATTCGAATTTTACTTCCTATTTTTAGTCCTAGGACTGACTAAAATAGGAATCCATCTTGAACTACTAAAAATAGAATGTTATTTTTAGCACTTCCATTTTTCATGATCTGTTGCTCAATCCAGCACTGGTACCCAAACAACTATTTATAGCACTTCTATTTTTAGCATTTCTTGTTGCTATTTTCAACACTTCCTCTCAACAAGAAAGGCTTCAACTCAAACCTGATCTGTACCTATGGAATGTTCTGCATGCAACACTTCTACCAAGTGTGGTTGCTCTAGCAACTCTGGGAACAAAAAAACTCCCAATTGACCTCTCTATTGGGCTAGAAACATATTCTAATGTTGAAGCTCTACCTACTATTGACAAGTGCTCCCTCTCTCACCTCTAAGTTTCTGCAACACTCCATGCATCTCGCACTGTTGCACACCTCTCTGTGCCATCCTGCACTGGTGCAACACTCATGTGCCTCTCGCATTGTTGCAGCTTGCTAGCTCTACACAGTCCTGGGACTCCTGCATTGTAGCTCTCTATGCCGGTCCATCCGCATCTGTCTCTACCCAATTAGCTAGCACTGCTACTCCTCATCGGGGCTCATGTAGCAAAGTCAAATCAAAGAGGTTGGGTACCTCAAGGATCTTGCCCCTCCTTGGGACGATCACTCCACCTCGCCCCACATCCTACCTAGAGGTGTGGCTGCATGTGATCCCTCTGCCCACCTAGCACGAAGTTTCCCCCTACTAGAGGTCTCTACATGAGTAGATGTCTCTACTTGATCTCCTCTCAGCTTCTCTAGTTGTGACTCCTCCACAACCTCCTGAAGCTGCTTCACCAATCATGGCTCCTCCACAATCGTCTGAGACTTATTCTGGCGCTGCATGTTGAGAGGTAGTGTACACTCCCTCTCAACCACCAAGTCTCCAACAATTCCTTTGCTCCTCCAGGCTTTGTATACATCTTCAACCTCAAGTTCATACAGGTTCTTGGCTAGCACACCAATCTGTTTCATCTTTCCCATCGTCACGAAATTTTCTAGAAAAAGAGTTGATTTTAAATCAGTGATATCTCTTCATCTGAACTCTGATTCAACCAATCTTTTTTTTTTTTTGGGTACATTTCCGTAAGGAATCCAAATCTACTCTTTGTTTCTGAAAATTTTGTACAGAAATTTTCAAATCTGCTCTGCAAACTCTCGACACAAAACTCAAAACTTTGAAATCTCCTCTAAATATATTGTTCTCTCCTTTGATCACCTTTGCTCCGATACCATGTAGAAATTTTTCTACACAACCTCCCTATGACACCATGTACAATTTTTCTACAAATGAGCTAGCTCTGATACCATGTAGAAATTCCCACTGTAGATCACCTCGTAATGCAATGTACTAAAGCAAAACACTTGATCTACTTCTACAAACAATTTAGCGGAAGCTTAATCAAACATGAGCAACATCAATAAGAACACATATAATTGATATGGAGAAATTAATCACACATAACACAAAAGAATTTACCCAGGGAAAGTCTTAGCATAAAACCCCACTCTCTGTATTATCATACATAGGATTTATACAAAGCCTTAGCTCTCACACAGCTAGCAAGCTCTCAGTACAATCCTCACAGATGAAGGTGGAAATACATCAAGATTACACAAAGCCTTAGCTCTCATAGCTAGCCAGCTCTCAGTGCAATCCTCCTGGATGCTCACATGCAATCAAGACTTCTCCTAAGCCTTCTCCTCTGCCCTCCAAGCCTCCTATTTCCTTGCGCAGTTTTTCCTGGGTGATCCTCCTGTTACCAAGTGTAACACTGATCTCACACCCTGTAAAATTGTACAATCCTCAAGGAACCTTAATCCTTCTGCTTGGATGATTTTCCTTTATAGGAAAAATCCATCCAATTGGTAGTACACTGTCCCTCCTCTGATCTCAATTGGGTCTTTCTCTGAACTAACATGCATGAGTTATTCATGAGAGAATCTTCAATTATCTAAAGTACAACAGTTATATCAAGCATGCATTAACTAACTGAACTTACTTAATTTAAACAAACTGTTTAAATCAATCTAACTGGACTTGACTCAGTTAAATGAGCCAACTAATTACAACTCAAATTAGAACTCATCCTTATCTCTTTAACTAATGGATAAATTCCTCAATTAATAGAGAAATTGTTGCATGCCCTCACATAGACTTCATGTTTGACTTTCCTTAACTAATTAACTCAATATGAATTAATTAATTAATTTTCTAACTATTGTTAATATCAAATTCGAATTTTACTTCCTATTTTTAGTCCTAGGACTAAGGATGTTATTTTTAGCACTTCCATTTTTCATTCCCTGTTGCTCAATCCAACACTAGTACCCAAACTGATATTTATAGCAGTGCTATTTTTAGCATATCTTGTTGCTATTTTCAACAGATCATGGGTCGCATTTTCACAATCACATGACGGCTAAGTTGACTGCTAAGTTAGGACTATCACATGATAGTTCTACCCCTTATTACCAGCAAGCAAATGGACAAATTGAGGCCATCAACGAAGTCCTGAAGCGGATGTTGCAGAGAATGATATGGGTTCATAAGCAAAACTAGCACTTAATCTTGTACTCTACCTTGTGGGCATATCGAACCTCGATGAGAAATGCAACTGGATTCATACCCTTTCAGTTGGTGTATGGTTTGGAAGCAATCTTACCGATACAATGCGAAATTTCATCTCTCAAACTCGCGATTGACCTATTACCCAACACTTCTGAAGAAGAAGCGCGTTTCTTGGAATTAATCCATCTAGATGAAACTCGTCGTGATGTTGCAGTGGCTAACGAAGCGCATAAGAAATTAATTAAGGCACAATATGATAGAAATGTCAAGCCTCGTATCTTCTCAGAAGGATACCTGGTCTTCCTTTACGATCAGGAAGCTGATAAACTTAGAGCAGGGAAATTCGAACCAATGTGGATGGGTCCTTATATTGTCAAGCATGTTCTCGCAAAGGGTCCCTACGAGTTAGTAGATTATCATGGGATTCCATTGTCATAGCCCTGAAATGGGTTGTACCTCAAAGGTTACTATGCTTGATCGGGTGTAGTAAAAATCATTGTATATATGCTTTTATTGCATGTGTGTGTGCCTTTTAGAGTTTTTGTCTGGTTAGTAATCTGCTTTGCATTTGTTGCAGATGTTGGAGTCTTCAGAATCTTTTGTTGGTTACACCGATGGTGCTAGTCGTAGTACGGAGAACTTGTCTTCTGCAACATGGGCTATTTTCGCTCCAAGTGGCGAGTTAGTGACTTTTCAAGGAATTTGTATCAGTCAATCGACGAACAACATCGCTGAGTATAGCGCATTGATTGAACTTCTCTCTGATGCCATTTCACTTGGCATTCATCAAATCATCATTAGGCTGGACTCGCTACTCATTGTACTACAACTAACAAACATTTATACTGTCCGAAATCCAACAATTTTTCGTATGTTCCTTAGAGTTCATATTTTGGAAAGGCATTTTGAACACATTCAATATCAACATATTTCCAGAAATCTTAACACATTAATTGATTCTCTAGCAAATTATGTGTTAAATAAACATTTGTGACACATGTAAAAACAAAATTTTCAATTCACATCATCAATTGAATAGGATTGCATATAATCATAGAAAACTCTAAAAGTAAAATAGGTAGGTGTTTTAAAAGTTTTTACAAAATTTGTGTCCAAGACACGTTTGGTCATCTGACCCAAAAAACTCAAAATGCATACAAAACACCCTAAGTAGATCTAGTGGTGCTCATGATAACAGGTCACAGCCTGTGCTATCATGCATAAAAGCCTCGCCCAACAGCGAGGAACACCAATAGTGTGATGCTGCAGCCTCATAGGTAACTCCTTGATCGGGACATCTGGAATACCAAGGGTTAATCCCTCTATGTGATCTTGCAACTCTGTTAAGGTCTTGGCCAAATCCAAGTCCTGGAGAACTGCTCTCCCAATGTTTCTCCGCGCTGACCCACCTGCACCCTGTTGGTGCCCCATAGGTCGAAAAGTACCCACATCTGCATGCGTAAGAATGATTTTAGTTTAGTCTTGGAAACATTAAAAACACAAAAAACATGTAGAAACTTGAAAAAATCAAAAGACACTTTTGGTCAAACAATTTACCCATAGCACCCCATTGTGCTCCACTTGGTATAATCAAATCTGGATCTCCATGGTAATCCATCCCTGAGAATGGATGCTCCTTGATGACAAGGTGTTGTTGATCGAGCCAACTGAAGAATGCAGTGGAAAAAATGATTGTTGATTGACCCGCATGTCGAGCCATCAATTTGACCCACCTTTGCATACGTGGATCTCTAGGACCATCTACACCCAATGATACATGTTGTGGTTGCATCAATGGGATTATATCTAAGGTAAAAGTGATTAAGATCGAACCATAGCAGAAATTCTTCATCTTACCACTTCTTACCTTGGTCAGTTTTTCTTTCAATGAAGAAAGCACAACCTCACACCAGTTGAAAACTTTTGGCTCTAGACACTCGAGTGCATACTGCATATATGATCTATTTGCCAAATGTAGTGTCACACTACCAACAAATTTTGTGATTGTGAAGAGGATCGTTCTCAAAGGAAAATAACCTACACCCCTGATGTTTATTTTACCATCCTTGCTAGGTTGTGTACCTGGCCGACAAAATTGTCTAATATAATCTCTCACCGATTCACCTCCACGGGAAAATCCAGAAAGTTAGATGGGGGCACCTCGCCTTGACAGTCCAGTAAGAAAGTAAATATCATCAATAGTAATAGGGAAAATCTTGTCCCTAACATGAAAAGTCTGATCTGTCGGATCCCATGCATGAACAAGGAACTGCAGTAGTTTTATTTGTTGCCTCATTCTATACAACTTGAAGTATTTGAGTAACCCACAGTTTTTGAGGGCCTCAACTATACCCGGATTGTTTAGGGCAACCATGTCTTGTTCTTTGTACTCTCTTTCTTGCCATGTAATCAACATTCTGATCCGATGAAAGCCTGAAACATAATCATAAGCTTAGTTAGGATCCTTTCCATGCAAAAAAAGGGGACAAATTTTGGAGCAAACAGCTAAATCAAACTTGGGAGACTCGCCCAACGCAGCCGAGGCACAGAGACAGTGCACTGTAGAGCATGCAGCCTTCTATCTAGGTGCTCTTCAGCGTAGTTTTCGATGTGAAAGCCTGCGCTGATCCCAGGGCGAAAAAATGAAACCCTAAGGGCCCCAAAAAAACCCTAAAACTTGCATGAAATGACAAAAGAATGACCTGAAAAGAAAGAAGAGAGGTTAAGCTCCTACCTGGTCTGGACAGATCGAGAAATGGTCCATAGAATCTCTCACAATCAGCTAATGAAGTTCGAGGTAAACAACTAGCTCAGAGCACAAAACTAAATGGTAAGTTCCAAATGGTAAAAATGTCATGGTAAAAACTTGATTTATGTTTATTTCATGTTCATTGATCTAATAAACATTAGTATTTGCCTATTTTTTCCTATGAAACAAGTATTTTTAATCCATTTTGTGGTGTTTTGAGCATGTTTTGCAACTGAGTTACATAATTTGACGTGCTCAATTGTAAATTGTACCTTTGACCATAGAGCGCACACTTTTATCTCTTTTTCAAGCTCTATTAAAAACAAAAAAGGAACCCCCTTGGAGTCCTCTTTAAGCTCTTATCAGACTCTCTAAACATGAAAAGATTGTCGAGCGCTTATCCTTTCCAGCTCGTTAAGGATGGGAAACGACATCTCTCTTGTATTATTTTACGCTTTTTCGAGCTTGAGAGATTAATTTACGAAAAAAGAACTTGTGGAGTTTTCTTTTTGTCCCTTTTCAAACTCTCTAAACATGAAAAGGACTAAGTTATCTTTGCCGTTAAACTCGTTAAAACATCAAATAGCGATGGATTCACCTGAAGGGTGGAACTATATAACAAGCATATGTTATCCTCCTCAAGCTTGATAAAAATAAAGAGGTACTGGCCAACAATGAAGGGAAAATGGGAAAAAGGGGAAAACCACTTTATGGTAGCAGGTCACTCTTGAACATGACACTTTCACTCCATCACTGTGACTATTTGGATTGGGTTATCAGCTTGATGGTTATCATACCATT
The DNA here is from genome assembly GCA_000404065.3 of Pinus taeda. Classification (NCBI taxonomy): domain Eukaryota; kingdom Viridiplantae; phylum Streptophyta; class Pinopsida; order Pinales; family Pinaceae; genus Pinus; species Pinus taeda. The sequence continues at coordinate 323,785 of APFE030443318.1, read as the reverse complement.
GGTCTATCATACTATCCATCACTTTGTTTTAGGTCAATGCTACCAATTCATTTCAGTGTCACCGACATGTTCAAGAGAAGTCATTCTGTCAAAATTCATCCTTTGCAATACCATAAACCTTCATTTTCATGACCGCCATTCCTAAACCTTGTGTTGTCTGTCAAATTCCATATCTAAAATCATTACACTCGTTTCGTGTCATTTATGTGGGATACATCAAGGCCCTCCTGCGACGAGTCACTTCTTGTCAACATCAGCACATTATCCAAGAAGTTGACTTAGAAACACCCTTCCAGTACCTTGAGGCTTGCATGCATCAATGGCAAGTTTCTCGCTTCCGGCGATAGGTTGACATCAATGGCCTTCGATCGAAAGACTTTGTATGGTGTGCGACATCAAATCATCCATTCACACCATGCAGAATGTACTGCAGTACCTTGAGGATCATTATCATTATCAGTGATTTCTCTCGCATATGTTAACAGCTTATATCGTTGGCTGGTAATCAGATGGTGTCTTCCCATGTTCGACTTCAAATCACATATTCACATGGTTAAACTCATACCTGAGTGAACGATTGAATGAAACAGAAGACCCCGGATCTAGTTTCATCCATCCGGGTTGCGATTTCAGAAGTACTAAATCATATGTACAATGGCTTTACATTGATGGCCATTCCAATCATGGGTCTATATATGTAGACGACTGTTTATGTACATGTAATGAAAGTTTATAAGCTGAGCATGGGTATGCCTTCCCTCAGCGATTCATGTAAAAATAAAATATCATGATATGTGTATTGAAATTGATGCAGGTCACCTTCCACTTCGATACCTCCTCATCAAATCGTTAAGTATTTCATTCGACATTGGCATTTTTCCAACTTCATGCTTTAGGGGGCAGTTGTTACAGATCCATTTGGCACATCAATCCCATCATCCAGATCATTGTTTTATGGCTCATCAAATCCTAATTTCAATTGCTACATGCCCTAAACAAGTCGCCCCTTTGAAAGCCTCCTTCCCAGACAGTTTCATGACTTGAAGACATCCAGAAATGACCTCTAGAGGGACCAGCGCAGGTAGGCCCATGTAAGGGTGTGCTACAGAGCAGTTAAGTCCTTGCCAAGGTGCTCTACAGAGCACTTTGGCTTACTTTCATCTGCGTTGGGCGAGTTTGAGCGAAATTCACATAGGGTTTGGGGAATATTATTATCTCTTGGAGTCATCTAGAATGTTCCCTCACTTATCAACTCCTATGAGCTCGAAAATGGATGAGGAATGAGTTAAGATGCATCCTATCCTCTGATCCCTTCCTCCAAATCATGCTTTTGATGTGATGTACATTAGGCTCCAAACTTCACCCTCACTTCAGTTGTCACACCACCTTAGGACTACTAGTTATGAGCTACTTTGGGTAGCCAACATGCTACCCTCCACCAGTCCAATGGCTCCCAACTCTTCACTATAAATTTTTCTCCTAGCTAAGGTCTCCAACTGCCTAATTTCACCTCAACACATGGCACTTATAGGTTGCTCATAAAACTAATCCAAAATTGGTTAATACCATGACCCAACACAAGGAAAAATCAAACTCCAAGTTTGTATAGTGTTGTTGTCATTCATTGTTCCTGGTTAGGGCACATGGCACACAAAAACATCCCCAAAACATCCACTCACAGTCCCTCAAGTAGCTGCAGCTTCACCATGGAAGAATACCCACCTTATGTGTTATTATTCTGGGCATAAACCAGCCTCAAAACAACCCTAAGTAGGCACCTTTCTGTGGTGGTATGGTCTGCAGCCTACCACAACTACCTTCCTGTACCCATGACCTATACAAAAAAAGGTACCTTATCTTAATTCTACCACAACAAACCTGCTACTCCCCTATCCTAACTCAACCTTCCTATAGGATGATACAACCCTCCACACAGCCACAAAAAGGCTCCCAAACAACCCTTATCCTCCTCACTAATCTGCCTCCTCCCCTATGGCAAAACTGAGGTTACTTTCTCCTCCAACGAGTTGTTTTATCCTCTTCTATGTTTCCCTTGCGTTGCACAAGATGGATGCCTCAAATGACCCTAATTCACCTTGTATTTATACCAAATACAAAGACTTCCACCAACATTCAATTAGATCTTGAAAATTGTCAGTGGCTTATTATCACCAAGCCAACTTGACCATACATGTGAAAACCCACTTCTAAACTTCAAAAATTCAGATATCCATTTCTACAACTCATAATCAGATTATTTTCATTCCGTCAGATTCATCTCGACGACAGCTGTCATACTCATCCGTCACATGTTGAAATGTGTCCATGGTTTTGGCCTAAATCACGATGGGTGCAAAGCCCCAATCTTGGGTTCCAAGCCCACAAGTGACTCTTGTGGCACTTTTCCCTCCAAACCTCGAACCCTAGGGCTTGGAGTACTTCCCAAACTACTAAAAAATCAACAGAAAGCGAGAGAACCTAGGAACAAAATTATTTAGAACTTTCCTATGAAATATCTCAGAGGAGATAACATAGAATGAAGAAACCTAATAAAAGAAATAACAATAGAGGAACCATGGAGCAAGGTGTTGTAGCATAATCAGACCTTGAGGAGTCTAAAAGGAGGTAAATTTGTTTGTTCTACAGTTTATATTTGTGCTTGGTGACCATAGGGTAAAGCTTGGAAGGAAAGTGTTGGAAATTTTGGAAGATGATGGAATAAAACATCCTGAGTCAAGGATATTGAAGGACTGCAATAGTGGAGGCAGAGCCAATACATACATAACTCTTGAAAAGAAAAACATAATGAGATTATATTGCAATAATAAGTAATTTGTTTTGTGTGCAGTTTACATTAAGTTGAAGTTTTAGAGAATTTTTTAAGCTTTATTTTAAAAAATGAAGGAGAAATGGTTAACCATTTAGATCGAGCAGGGTTACATTATGATGCAACAGTGCACAGGCACAACAGGTAAACATATTTGTTTCAATTTGATTGAAGAGGAAAGAACATTGAAATCCTTTTGTAGAGAGTTTTTTTTTTTTTTTTTGCAAATAAGAGATGATTGCAAGAATATGAAAGTGATGATACGCTCTTAAGCAACATTTTTTTGAGTATAAGTGTTTGGAGGAGAATTGGTTCATAGGAGTGGACCAACAAGAAGATCAATTAAGATCTTGGTACATATCTTATAATGTTGTGTTTTATGTTAACTTTGGTCATAATGAGTTTTATTTGCAGGATGGAGTGGACATTAGCTAGAAAGCTAGCAATGTTGTGAAAGAAAAGGGAGAAAACAAACTCTCAAAAGGAAGATAAATTGTGACAAGAAACCAACATCAGAGTAAAACGTTGCAAAAGAAGAAGTGGGGACATCAAAGTTCTCAAGGAGAAGTGAATAGGAGAAATTGCAATAGCCTTACAACTTGAAAGTTAAGGAATAAACATGCTCTAGGAAGATGGAGAAGAAGAAGTTCTACTGCGCCAAAAAAGGACAAATTCCAACAAGAAGAGTTGGTTAGAAGTTGGAAAAAGGGCAGTTCCACAATGAGTGTGGGTAGAATTTCCATGAGGAAGTTCCAAAGAAGGAACTCATAATACCAAAATGTTGAGCTCAAGAGAAATATTGGTGAGGTATTGGTAGCAGGAATTGCTACAAGAAAGAAGAAAGGTTTGGTTGTAGCTCACAAGTGGATAAGGGAAGTTCACAAGAGAAGGCAGAGGAGGTAAATATGGCTATGGATAGTCATGTGATGGGTTCAGAGGAAGGTCACAACCCAAGAAGGTTGGATCCCAAGACAACTGGAAAATGGAGAATGAGCAAGGAAGAAAGAGAGAAGGAGATAATCGAGATGAAAGAAGAACTCACCAAAATGAAGAAACAACTACAAAAATTAATGAAGCAATTGCAGGAATAATTAATTAAGGAATTGAGGAATAGAGTCTATGTTGGGAAAACAATACAATGACCGATTAAGAAATTGCATGCAAGTAATTAGAGAAAGAGGATGAGGCATATGACTAGAAAATTGTTGAGGATGTTCAGATAACCAAAATTTGAGGAAGAAACATAGTGCATTTGTGTATAGCAACAATGATCCATCCGTGGAGAAGATGACAATGATGAAGATGTCAAGATGATACCTTTTGAGAATCTCACAAAATGTTTGGACAGTAAGCAATTGGTGGCCAAGATGTGTACAAAAGATAAAGGCCATATTGATTTTGATTTTTGGTGCATGAATGTAGGACTTGTCCCAGATGAAGGACAAAACGTTGATTTTATGATTTGCAGAGCGGAGGAATAGACACTAAGTACTATTAGATAGGTTAGAAAGAAGACAAAGTTGTCTTGGTAAAATAGTCAAAGTGAAGATATGGAGGAACAACCTTAGATTGGGGAGTACATGTGTGTGGGTACTAAGGATGATGGAGAGAAATTTGTTATAGTGAAAGAAGTAGGATCCAATAGTGATGAAGATTTGATGGGAAACATGAAGGCTTTAGTGTTGCATGAGGAAAGGATTTTGGAAGCAATAAAAGAGACTTCAAAGTCTCATATTTTTAAAATTGACAACTAGGTTATGTCTACAGGTAATGAAGATGTGCAAGAAACAGTGAGATGGCTTGGAAATACTTCAATTTATGAAGTACAAGAACCACTGGAAGAGGATATGCAGGATTGCAGAGAAGTAAGCATGGAAAACATTGTAGTTGAATTGAAGTTTTTTATATATTGGTTGGAGAATATGAGAATAATGGGTTGCAGTAGACCAAGTAAGGACGAGATCGAGTATTCCATGAAGTAAATGCAATAACAACTGCTTAGCAACGATGACAAGTTCCAACAAAAAATGCAAGGAATGATGAGAGAAACTCCAAATAATTGGTATCCTGATGTAGCAATAAAGGACAACAACGGATTCCAACAAGGAACCAATGATTTGTTCCAATTAGAGGATACACTGGATATTGAAATAGGGGAAGTAAGGAAGCTAATGGTGAAGGAGTCTAAACATAAGAGGTATTTAAGTCAGAGTAAAATGAAGGATAACATATTGCATATGGTGGAGTAAGCTTACATCAACAAAGAAGGGATGAAGACTGCAACATAAAGTATGGAAAGTTGGAAGGATGACAAAGACAACAACAGAGCAGCAACATAGAAAAGAAAAGGATCAGCTGCAAAACAAAATTTGGGATCCAGGAAGATTCTTTTCATCAACACATGGTCAGGAGACCATGATTCTTTTTCACCTTGGGAGTTTGATGCAGGAGGGTTAAAACTTCCAAGTCAAAATTGTATTTTGACTAGACCTAGGGGTTTTCATTTACCAAGGGAGTTGGTTGCCTAATTGAATGTATTCATTTAATTATTGTATTTCCTTTTTTCTAGAGAGTTCTAGAGAAATGTGTATTTAAAAATATATTTGTAATCAAATCTATTATTTGGGAGAAGTCTCACGAATATGGAGATAGTTAGAAAAATTTGGGGATTAGTTAGACTTTTGAGAGAAATATGGATCTAGAGGATCTAGTTTAAGTGATAAAATAATGGATATGAACCTGAATTTAGTTCACGATATTTTTGCATAATATGTAATTTAAATAGGAGGATAGATATGGGAGAGCCTCAAGAGGTTGAAGGGCCAAAAGGCCGAGAGAGGATTGAATGATGTATTTGGCCAAAAGGCTGAGAAAGGGCCAAATGATGTATTCGGTTCGAGTCATTTGCAATATTATATGTATATAATACTGGGAACACTGTGATGAGTGTATTTGAATGTCGATCCTAATCAATGTTTGCAACCTTAATATATGTGCCATTTATTCCTATGTTTGAAATAATATTGTAGTATTATGGGCCTGTTATAAGGAAGCTCAAGCGAGATTAACATACTGATCCAAGGGCAAGAAGAATGGACCTGTTCAAGTACCAGAGTAGTGCAACAGAGCTTTGAAAAAGGTAATAAAAACAACAAAAAGGAACACATAGCAGACAACAGTCACAACATACAGTGGCAAAAGACAAAGGCTTGAGATGGAACAGAAGGGCCAAGTAGAGAGCATAAAGGGCGAGACAAAGCCGAGTTTGAAACAGAGGAGCCGGAAGCCACAAAACAAAGCCAAAGGTTGAGTCAAGCTTAGAGCTGTGCAACACTTACTTTTTTTTAAGAATCCAGACGGAAATCTGTCACTTGAAAGCACCGGGAGATGGCACTAAACAACGTCAGGAGACAAAACTTGATGGCACCAGGTCGAGGCTTTATGCCGCAAATATAAGAGGAGCACTTAATGAGAATAAGCGGGCTGACTGAGACATGGCTGACATGCGAGCCCAACAAACCAAAAGAAGGACGAGATTGCGTGGAACTATGGGCCCTACCCAAAATATTATAGCCTGGATGCACTTGGAATCGTATTTGGAAGTGGAACGGGCTCTAGACATAATGTGTAAAGAAAGGAAATGTGGACCAAGTGTATAAATAATGGTAGCAGTCCAAAGGGCGCGTGGACTAGTGGCTCCCACTTGGAGGTTTTCTACTTCGATGACCTTTACTAATCCCTTATTCCGGTGAGCCAAGTTTTCGAGAGTGGGTCAGAAGCGGTAACATGGAGTTAGTGGGCCATCTCGGAGTTTTAACCCTGAAGGTGTAAGAATTGGTATAAAGAAGAGCCAAGGATCTTACATGGTATGTGAGCGAATGAGCTTACACGACAACGCGTGTGTTAGTTGATGAGGTGAAGTATGCAGATGGGTTAGCCTGGAAGGTTGTAGCCGGGTGCGTGAAATATGCAGGAAAAGGCCGTCATTGAAGGTCCATGGCTTTTATACACATGGTTACAAGGATGGTTCAAAGGAACACTACAAAGGAGCCAAACAATGTGAGAGAGCACTAGAGGAAAGGTAAAAGGGCGTACATGTATAAAATGGGGCTTGCGTTAATAGTTTATATAAGGGTTCCTCTCATTGTATACTGTTATATTGTTTATAAAAGGGATTTATATCTCAAAAGATGATTGTAAATAGGTTTGGAGGAAGTGCTTATTTGAGATCAGTTTGGACACTAAGAGTGACTATGGGTGTTATTCGGGCCAAGAATTTAGCATCTTTGAATTGGGCCTACATCATCGGTTCTCTTCTACTACTCTTATTGTGGATACCCTGCCTTATCCTCAAAGAGTATCAGTTCTAGGGACTAATTCCTATCTTGGATTCCCAATCCTTAAAGAGTATCGGTCCCAGATTCTTATCCAATCCTGCATTCTCCTTGCCAATGCCTTCACTGGACTTACGGTTGTTAGTCCTAGCTTAGTGTATGCCACATGGAGAATATGATGTCCACCATCACTCCCTCTAAACCAAGGAAGAGATCCTTACTCGCTCTCAATCAGGGAGACATAACCACAAGCTTCAACTTGTCTCATTCATTAGCTACTTGTTCTTTTGTGGAGATATTAGTAGTAGTTTGTAGGGCTTCTAGATCTTTGCAAGGCTTCTTGGTTGTTAATAGCATCACATCATATCAAACTTCGATCTTCCTGGATCTTGACAATTTTTATGCAACTTTATCATCAAAAGTTTCATCTATCATCTTTAACGGGCCAAGCTGCTAACACATGTCTTACAAATAAAAATTATGTCCTCATGCCATCATCGGTGTTGTCCACTCAAACCATGTGCTACCAAATCGAATTAAACCAAATAGTTATAGGTACATAATAATATCTCAATTGTTATCTTTTCCATCCTCATACTTCTGCAATATGTCCTTCCAGGGAACCAAATCATAACCCAAGCAAATAATCAATATGAGAGTTACCAAATCATAATGGCCTCTAGTCAAGGTGTGGGATTCGTCATGTCAAATTTTTCTATTTTCTTGCTTTGAGATCAACATTCCTTAGCATGGTCTATCCTCATATTTCAATAGAGTTCTGCTTCATGCTCTTTAGCTTTCAATCATTAGTCAATGTGTTCCTAGAATGAACAAGCCTTAATAGTGTATCCATCAATGTCTTTACAACTCCCTCTTTCCATCTGAGGTAAGTGAACTTATTGTCTTTTAATCAACTTTCTTGATGCAAAATTCAAATGAATTCCTTCTTCTTCATCTTCATGCTTTGTCACGGTCTTACACCTCTTCATTCTACTAGTCAAGCATTAGATAAATCTTGTCTTGACCTGCAACTTTTATTAGAAGACCGTGAAAGAACAAAAAGGAAAAGTATAAGGATAAAGTAGCAATAGTAGTAACCAAAGTGTAGGGTAGTTATATTTTTGAAGAGGGTTAGCTCCCTCTTAATCTTGGAATTGTTCACCACTCTTGTCTCTATATCATCATGATGTCATCCCTATCAAACTTGAAAACTAGATTCTTCCTTTTAGAAGCAATTGGTTAGGGCTTTTATTCGTAAAGTTTTTCCTTTTATTCAAACTTTGCTAAGGTTTACAAACCCTAGATGCTAAGACCTTTCACTTACAAACAGCAAAGTTCTACCACCACACTAAATATTTAGTTACAAAGCCATAAATACTTTAGGATCTTCAACATCCGTGATGTTAAGAACTGCAAATTCTATATAAACCCTAAAACGTTTATTGACCAACCTTTTATATCAAAATTTCATTAGATGACTATAAAACCTAGTACTAATATGCATGAAAATGCTTCTATGATAGTCTTCAACATATCTCGTCGATACTCAATTTCAAAAGAGCATAAGATCAATAACCATGATCTAGTAGACTTATCAATGCATAATAGTTAGTAAAACAATTAAGAATGATGCGTACCTATTTAGGCCTTACCTCGTCCATGCAAAGATAAAATCTCATGTCTTATTTTTCTGCATCAAATATTCTTTAGACCTTTAGCTCTCAGACTTCAAAGAGGTGGTCTGTCTTTTGACTTTCATTCGTCAGATTTAAACAGGTCAACTTCAAGGTGAAATTCATCCTTCTTATATGAATAGTAAAAACGTCTCACGGCTGTTATGCATTTAGTTCTTTCGGTCTCGATACTTTATATATTTCCAAAACTAATTTCCAATGATATCACAATTTCAACGAGGTCGGTTTTTTTTAATAGATCGCTATTCTCCAAGTCATTCACAAGCAAACTCCCTTTTGTTCCACTTTAATGTAACTCAGGACTTTGCATCAACAAAGTTTTCTTGGATTATACAATGAAGACTTCATACTATTTTTCAGATCCTCGTATGCCTTTTGGCACAAAGAATTTTCGTCACCGTGAGTTTTCTCATGCCACAACGGTGTAGGTGCCATGTATATAGTGCCACGGAAGATCTTATATGCTATTATAACGTCAAAGTGAGATTCAAATGCTTGCCTCTCATCTTGCATTGCTTTGTATCACTGTCATAACATACCTCATAAAGAATTTGTATCACTGCCAAACTTTGAAGGAGATTAACATCTATCATTGTTGTAACTCGTATCATGCATATCACTGTTATATCATTGAAGATAATTCCCAGAAAAAGGAACCTATATCACTGTAGAGAAATTTCATTATAATCATAGTATAAATGCCTCGTATCAATGTCAATAAGGAGAGGCATCTCGCATCATAGTCTAAGAGTAAGTCACTCGCATTATGTTCTGTCACACCTTCAAATCACAGACCACGGAGTCCACAGAACTTCACATCACTGTTATGATTCAGATCACTGTGGGGGTAATTCAAACTGCTTCATAACTTCATGAGGAAAGCTCATACTTCATCAAAAGAGAGCCACAAATTTAGATCTGTTGACTAGGGTTACCACAAGATCTTTTTTTCCACATTATTACTTTTAGAGATAAATTCTTCTTTTCATACTTTTGGATCAATACTCTAGATATCGGATTTTGTCTTAATTCTAAATATAAACCATAGACTAGGATCTTAGATTCCCATCTCTCTTAACAAGATCCATCTTCCAACAACAAGAGACTTGTAATAGCTATATAGGCCTCGTATTTTCACAACAACAAACCTCAACCTTTCACAATTGACTTTCACAGATTACTAAGGAACAAAACTTTAGATGGCGCCCATAGATACTAAGGAGCATAACTCACAAGATTTTCCCAATCATGTTTTCTCAGGGAACTCACACATTCCAACAAGACATGATCTTTAGATTGCCTTCCATAAACCTTAGTTTTGATACCATGTTGAGAAATCAATAGGCTTATGAAATTAGGGTTGATTTTTGTTTGCATGATAATTACTTGTGAATTTGTTGGCTTCTTTATCATTATTACGTTTTTCTTATTTCATCAAGCAATTATCAAAATAAAAACATGAAGATCACAAGAGATAAAGAATACAAGGATTTAGGTTCTCCAAGCTAAGGCCAAAACCCCACAAGGAGGTAAACCGAGAAAAATATTTATTCTTCTTATAGAATTAGATCAGAGTGAGATATCCAAGACCAATACCTCCACCACTGCCCCAAATCAGCCCTCCATTCTCTGTCACGCTTTATCCTCAATATGATCAGCTCAATTTGTCACAAACTTATCCTTTATATGCCTTCTCCCATAGAAATATTTATCCTTCTTGTTGCTTATATCACACTCCTTCTTTAGCTTGTCAATCACTAAATAAATAACCTTGGTAACTTGCATATATTTACAGACTTCTAGCCTCATGAACTTGCACATTCTTTCAACCTCAAGAACTCACACCTTTCTTATATTATATGCCACAAAAAATTTGCATGTTCTGCTCCAGATAAACTCGTATATCTTGCCACAAAAAGCTCGCATATCTTTCCACAAAACCTCACATACCTTGGCACAAAACCTCAACGAATTGCTTACCAAAATGAAGGACAACAAGTTCCAATATATAGTTTTTTGTCTATACGAAGGTTGTCCCTTGGGCAGGGTGACTTGTCCATTCAAGGGCCAACTTGATCTTGTGGAGGATAAATTTACTTTTTGATTTTATATATATATATATATACATACAAGGAATCCAAATAGGATTTTGTCTCAATTTCAAATCTTTGTCTCAATCAACCATGAGAACATGCTATCATTAGTGAAAATAATAATGATAATAATTCTTTTTCTTATTTTTGCTTTTACAAAATACATTTTGATATAAGTATAATGATAATTATGAAGACCAAGTCTATTTACATTTCCAACAATTCTCCCACATAATCTTCCAAGGGTGACAATGGTAAATTAAAATTACAAATTGGTAATTTGAAACCCTCAACGCCATAGACAAGCAACCCTTTGTTGATATTATCGATGCTATGCAACGTGGCCTGAGCTTGGAGTTTTACGAGAAAACCACCAATCAAATTTGAAACCATATAAATTTTACGTAACTCATTTTGGGGGTGTGTAGAGTAAAGATAAATAGCACTCAAAGCCCCAAGCAAATATTTCTCTTTGGGAAAAAGGAAAATTTGTTGGAATTTTATGTCGTTAAATAGGCTACATTAGGGAAGAATACCATGGATTAAAAATATCATGGTAAAAACCCCGTGTTGTCAAAACCCGAAGCCCAAAAAAATAAACGGACTATTTTACCTCAATATATATATATTATATTATAGATATAATATAATAAAGATAAAAATCAAAAAATAAAATAAAAAAAATAACAAAAAATATATTTAAAATAAAAAAATAATAAAAAGCTAATATTTACGTCGTAAGGCGTTCTCCTCTAAGAAGAACTCCCCCAGCTGCCACTTTGCACTGTTTTGCATTGTTGATCTTATGTGTTAGACGATTCAAATATTATCTGTCGTCAGATGCAAGTTTTAGTTGTTTTGGTTGGTTAGGGTATGTCAGTTACACTCTTTCTTCTAAGCCTTTGCATATTCAATGTGCGGGGATCTTGTCAAAGTATTTTCAATGGATGCAAAGTCATTATTCTTGGAAGCCAAGCAACTTCTAGCACAAATACTCCTACAAATGTTGATGAGGAGCCCAACGAAATGAAAGATTGATGTGTGCCTTATCAGTGTGGACCTGAACGATTGAGCTTGAAGTCGAAGGAGGCATTTCAAAATCCATGAAGTCGACCTACCTTAGATAAAGGGATTTCAAAGCCACTAAATTGTAATGGCAAGGTCTTCACACTCGTTATAGCATCTTTATTGCATTTATGGGTTGAATTTCCTATAAAGCTTTATGAATGGTTACAACAACTCCAAGAGGCACCAAAACATAGGGATAGGAGAAAGAAATGGATAAATGGATAAATGTTTCACCTGTACCAAATGGAACACTCTAAATCTTTTCATAACCTTGTGACACAATTAGCGCCAGTGAAGAATCAAGATGTATGTTGTCATTAAAACTGAATGAATGATGTCCATCCTGAAATGAATGGCTTGAAAATGATCCATGATTTCTGGAAGAAGAGGGACTAGAAGAGTCTACGTTGTGATAAGATTGGCATGGCATCAAAGAACGTTGGTGGAAATAACCTTCAAGAAATGAGGAATCAAGGGGTTGGGGAAGTCCGATAATCACATCCCAGACATCAAGTCGGTCAATGGGTACAACGATGTCGATGTAGTAGAGTTGGGAATTGCATCTGTTTTGAAATGAGGACTCTCTGTGTGATGGTGTGGCAAGCTGCCACTGTGGTGATCAATTGCAAAATGTAGCATATAATTGAGTATAGGAATCAAAAGTTTGACAATGGTACTGGTAGTATGAGCTATTATAATGAATGCTCTCCTGATAGGGGTATGGATACGAACTTTGGGTTAAATGCTGAGTGGAGCCGCCGCACTAGAGTAGATTGAGTTAGGGAGTAGGGGACTACATGTTTCCTACCCTTTATGTTTTGAAATTGCCTTAGTTCTTTACTATCAACATTGTATTCATATAATACATGAAAACCATTTAGGCCATTTTTGTATTTGTTTACCCTTTATGGTAAATTTAAAATTACTGACATTTCTGATTTTGCAGGTAGACATCCTTCTTCGAGCTATTCCCATTGCTTGCTATAGAGACTTTGCTATTGGTGAAGGTTCAGAAAATTTCACCAAAAAATTGCTTCGACAACTCTCACAGTGGAGAACTTTGTGCAATTTGCAGGACCTCTAGCTACCACATCACATCCTTTAGTACAAATACAACTTTTGAAGTGTGGAGTCACAAGAAAGTGCACGTATATTGTTCATTACAATTTTACAAGTATGGACTTGCATTTTTCAAATACAAAATTTATGGTTTGGTTCCTGAATAAACCCATTTTGAAAACAAAGTTTTCATGTTACACAATGCAAATGAGATACTAATGTTACACTTGATATTTGATTTGAAAAATTCAAAGACTCATTCCCATAGAGGGCACCCTATGGGGTAATTTTTTGCATCCTTTACAATTGACAAGTAGTGAAAGACCCATTTTGAAATCGATCATAAGAATAATTGATTTGTGAAGAAAACCAACCACAGAAATCACTGACTTTAGATTAGAACAAATAAGTACATCACTACCATTTAGTACAGTCTCTTGCCACCTATGTTTCCAACTACAACTCTGCTAAAGAACAATCATTTTTCGGGTCAAAGAGATGCCTTCTCAAACAACAAACCTTCTAAATGGTTCTAATCATTTAAATTTTTCAAAACTACTCTATTACTAGCCTAAATAAAATAAATTAAAAATGATCTAAATGACTTTGGAAACCAAAGACGCATTTTGCAACTCGCAATTGATTTTTGATCATTTCCTCACATCCTCATATTCAACTTCAGGTGCCTCAATTCCCCCTTCTGATCCAATAACATTGCCAACAAGGCTCAACAATGCTTTAAGCCATCCATTAGGTTCCATTGTGGATGTGCTACATCCCACTAGATGGCCTCAGTTTTGAAAGGGACGAAGCTAGATGCCAGTCCATTCCAATTCCTTACTTAAAACACTTTCCAAAATGACCAAAATATTTACCAGAATGGTGCAATTCCTTACTTAAAACACTTTCCAAATGAACAAAATATCTACTCATTACATAAATTATAAAATCTATTTTAAAAAAACAAAAAAACAAAACTCACAGCCAAATGTTTTGCATAGAATAAGTGCAAAACCATAAATCTTATTCTTGATATTTATGAAGTGTTGTGGAATCACACAATATTTGGTTTTGGGTTGGATACAATAACATACTTGCAGGTAATAACATAATCCCTCACTCCAGTGAGTGTGATTTTAGCGTCTTTTTGTGTAATCTTCTTACATTAACATTTATTTAGGTGAAGATTTTTTCCGATATTAATATTTTTTATTCTAATATGAAACTACTTTACAACCAGGTTACTCGATCATCCAAAGGATATGAAAACATTTAGCCGTATGGAGGACAAAGCGGAGAAAGCTAGTGAAGATAACATCCTTTTCTATCTACATTAAAAATGAGGGCAAGCAAATTGATTGATGATTTTCAAACAAACTAGAGGTGCAGTTTGTTTGGCATGCTGAACTTTAGTTGACTTCTAATCTAATATAATTTTGTGTGAAATGAGAGCAATTTCATTTATAACAATCCTTTGCCATCAAAATCCATTGATAAGTTTAATTCAGAATATTTTACGATACAAAATGTTTCTCTCGAAGAAATTTACCCTAAAGGATTTGGATATGTGTTAATATCCAGAAATAGAAATGGTGAAGCTACCATAACTTACATGCATGGTACATAAATTGAAGCTCTAATGCCAAAGATTTTGCATGCTGACTACTATATGGAACCAACGATATAAGAATTAGCAGTCAAAGAGAGTGCAAAACCTGATTATTGTTGTCAGGGTAAAGATTTTGTCTTAGGTAGAAAAGGTTATGGATTAGTGAAGTTTTTTGGGAAACAGATGTTAAATGCCTTGACTCTAAGAGTATTATTCAATTCAACAAGTGAAATTGGGACAATTTGAAAAGGTCATGGCAGTGAAACAACCATCAATAAGTTACCATTCATGTTGATATCTACGCACCCAACTCTAGTAGAGACTCCACTATTATAAATCTATTGTATATAAAATGTAATACAAATTGGTTGGGAGGAGATGTATATGTTTCTAACGCATTTTTTGGAGACCTTACTTTTGGTGCACTGGAGTATTTTGTAATCACACATTTTGACTTGTTTAAGCTACGTGCACAAGCAACATATATTTCAAGACCACCATACACTAAGAAAATATTTCCATTACTAAAAGCACATCAATTTTTTCAAATTTCTACCTATTTTCTCTCTTGATAAAAGACAGTGGGATCATATTTCTCACCTTTTATCAACATTTCCTTCAAAGCATTCCAATGTGATTAGTTCTCTTAAAGAGTATCCATGGTTAATCATTGGATTTGTTTCGCCTTTGTTTCTTAAGGATCTAAAATAATCTTTTCCTTCCATGTTTGTGGAAGGTTGGAGTGTCTTGTGGAGGGGCCTTTGACTAGGAGAAATTGAAGAAAATGGTCATTTTTTAATTAGGTTCAAAAGAGTAGAGATTGCATTAAATTTGGAAGGAAAGTGTTTCTTGCTATCTAAGCTTGACCAAGCTCCATGCCAACTCACTCCTCCCTCAAATACTCTGCTTGGCTCAAGTGGCATAGACATGCAATGGCTCGTCCACTTTCTACATATATGACGAGGATGCTAAGCAAGAAAACACCTACCTAAGTCTTGATGTCATATTTTTAAATGTCCCTAGGTGTTGTTGGTTTGTTGCAATGAATAATAAAAAGTGCTTAGGTATATTGTTCATCACAGTTTACAAGTATGGACTTGCATTTTGCAAATACAAAAATTGAGGTTTGATTCCTGAACAAACCCATTTTGAAAACAAAGTTTTTTATGTTGCACAATGGAAATGATCATTCTTATGTTAAACTTGATATTTGATCTCGAAAATGCAAAGACTCGTTCCCATAGAGGGCACCCCGTGGGGTAATTTTTTGCATCATGTACAATTGTCAGGCAACGAAAGACCCATTTTGAAATTGATCATAAGAATAATTGATTTGTGAAGAAAACTAAACATAAAAATCACTAACTTTAGATTAGAACAAATAAGTACATCACTACAGTTTAGTACAGTCTCCTGCCACCTATGTTTCCAACTACAGCTCTGCTAAAGAACAACTCTTTTTCGGGTTAGAGAGACGGCTTCTCAAACAACAAACCTTCTAAATGGTTCTAGTCATTTAAATTTTTCAAAATTTCTCTTTTAGTAGCCTAAAATAAAAAATTGATCTAAATGACTTTGGAAACCAAACACGTATTTTGCAACTCTCAATTGGTTTTTGATCATTTCCTCACCTCCTCATATTCAGCTTCAGGTGCCTCAGTTCCCCCTTCTGATCCAGAAGAAGATGACCCACCAAATTGTTGATGCATATGCTATCCTATTTTCAAGGACACTTGACTTACAACAACAATTTTTGCTTTGATCATATCCAAGTCATCATTGGACATGGATTTCTTCAAATCAGCTACTATCGATTCAATTTCGGTGACTACATCTGTAGGAATCTTGTCCTTGTATTCACTAAGCTCTTCTCCACACTGTATATCACGCTATCTGCTTGGTTTCTATCATCAATTAACTATTTATTTTCTGATCCTTTTGGGCATGCATCTCAGCTTCCTTCACCATCTTTTGGATTTCATCGTCTGAAAGCCCTCCAAATGATTTTATAGTAATTTGTTGCTCCTTGCTAGTGGATTTGTTGCGGGTAGATATAGTGACTATACCATTTGCATCAATGTCAAAGGTAAATTCTACTTGGGGAACACCTCTAAGAGTTGGTGGAATACCAACCAACTGAAACTCATCTAGAAGCTTATTGTCTGCAGCCATTTCATGCTCTCCTTGGAATACCCTTACATCAACTTGAGTTTGACCATCTGCTGCAGTTGAGAATATTTGACTATTCTTCATTGGGATTGTTGCATTTCTGCTTATTAACCTAGTGAAAACTGTAGAATTTTGTAGAATTTTTCTACACATCAGCTAGCTTTGATACCATGTAGAACTTTTTCTACAAATCAACTAGCTGTGAAACCATGTAGAAATTTCCCACCTGTAGATCAACCTAGTAATGCAATGTACTAAAGCAAAACACTTGATCTACTTCTGCAAACAATTTAGCGGAAGCTTAATCAACCATGAGCAAAATCAATAAGAACACATATAACTGATATGGAGAAATAAAAAAAACATAACACATAATATATCACTGGGGAAAGCACTAGCATAAAACCCCACTCTCTGTATTATCATACATAGGATTTATACAAAGCCTTAATTCTCACATAGCTAGCCAGCTCTCAATACAATCTTCACAGATGAAGGTTGAAATACATCAGGGTTACACAAAGC
Organism: Pinus taeda; assembly: GCA_000404065.3. Classification (NCBI taxonomy): domain Eukaryota; kingdom Viridiplantae; phylum Streptophyta; class Pinopsida; order Pinales; family Pinaceae; genus Pinus; species Pinus taeda. The sequence continues at coordinate 306,407 of APFE030443318.1, read as the reverse complement.
CTTAGCTCTCACAGCTAGCCAGCTCTCAGTATAATCCTCCTGGATGCTCAGAGGCAATCAAGACTTCTGCTAAGCCTTCTCCTCTACCCTCCAAGTCTCCTATTTCCTTGGACAGTTTCTCCTGGGTGATCCTCCTGTTACCAAGTGTAACACTGATCTCTCACACTAATCTCACACCCTGTAAAACTGCACAATCCTTACCTTAAATCCTCATCATGGATGAGCTTCCTTTATAGGAAAAATATTCATCCAACTGATAGTACACTCTCCCTTCTCTGATCTCAACTGGGTCTTTGTCTGAACTGACATGCATGAGTTATTTAAGC
>APFE030443318.1:264748-291493 GCA_000404065.3 Pinus taeda | reverse complement strand
ATTAGTTTTAAGAATCTTCTCAGCATTTTATTTCCTAATTTTATTAAGAAAGTTTAATTGATGTATGATTACTAATTTTTAGGATCTTGTGAGCATTTTTGTTTTATTTAAGCATAGTTTTTATACTTTTTGCCTCAAGTTTATAAAAAATTCAAGAAATTGATGTTATAACAGGAAATTGAATTCAAGAATTAGAGAAATTAATGTTTTCAATTCAAGGCGTTTTGTTTTATTTTTATTTTTTAATTCTTTTGTGTGTGTGTATGATTAATGTCTATTATACTCATCAAAGGATTTGAAATTCCAACTGGGATATTATCAGGTCCCACTTTGAAGTTCCATATTATGTTTCAAGTCGTTGGAGATTGTGCATTTATTGGGAGGTTGGTCCTCAATTTCTCATATGTTTCAATTGGTTTGTCAAAGTTGTTTAATCTTCTTTCCTTGAATCAAACACAAAAGATTGGTCTCAGTTACCATGCAAAAAGTTAATGTGTGAATTTTGTTAAGGCAATTTATTTCACTACGACTTTATTCTTGGTTTTATTTAAAGTGACTGTCAAATTCAATCAATTTAGTACTAAATCACAAATCAAGAGACAGCAATGGTATACGATATTAAAAAAAAAAATTGAATGCGGCTAATGATATATTTGACCTATTTTAATATAAATTTTTAAATGATTTTTTATTTTATTTTCACGATACAAAATGTTTTAGGAACTAAGTATTTTGATTAGAAACTAAGTGTTTTGATATCCATCTATACTTACTAGTGATTTAATTTATATACTTGTGCTAGCTATAGCAAGAGTTGTTAAATTAATAGTAAAACAATTGTTGTTAGCAATTATTCATAAATATTAACAATAAAAATTTTGTTCCATATTCCCATGTCTTCATTGCCACAAACACAACTACATTCAACTCTATATCAATCATGTTCAACTCCCATGAACTTTGTAGGAGACAATTGGTTGTGCAAAACAAGTTTCTTGGAATTGACATCTCCTTAAGTTGCAACTAAGTTTCTCCCCATCAATTTGAACCAAATATTGCCAAAAAAGTAAAGTTATAGAGCTTCATTACAACCAATGAGGTAGGGCACTCACCAAAAAGAAACATTTTAGCACAACATTGTCACTTTCATTTCTTTTTTTTATGAAGGCTTTAATTGATCATCTCACACCTTGTCAGCAATTCATACCCCAATTAACTATATTTAAACCAAGTGGCATGCACTATCTAAGCCTAGCTAGCCACTAGATATAATATAATAATATATATATATTATAATACTATTATATATAGTATATATTAAAATAGTTCTTTAATTATAGTAAAGTCCTAATGGAGATAAAGCATAATTACAAAATAAAAATTATATATATCATATGAAGACTCATAATTATAAAATATGAGAATAATCAATAAATAAAATATAAAAATAAAAATGTGAAATAAAACAACAAAAAGGAAAAGAAAATAAAAGTAACTTAGTAGTAATTGGAAGATTCCAATGTTAAACTAACGGATAAGTGACCCATAATTTCTGGTCAAGATACCAACTAATAAAAGTCCAAAGGCAAGACCATACAATCATGCAGATAAATAAGTAAATAGTCAAAAGCATTATCATTCTTGTGATTAATTAATACTGAACCTTCCTTATTTTAATATTAGTCATGCTTTATTATTTTTCTCTTTTATTATTATAGTTATATTTTTTAGGTTTAATTAATTAATTTTTATTTTTTGTTGTGATCATTTTTGGGTTTTAATGCTATTCGTTGATTTCTGCATATATATTAAAAATTATAAAATTTTTTTTAAATTTATTCTGGGTTTAATTAATGTAAGTTTCCAAATTTTATTTTGATTTCTAATGAACTATTTTTATTTTCACTTTTAATTTTCTTGGTTTTTACTTCTACTTTGATTTCTATTATTTCCTTTTTAGCTCCCTTTGGTTTTTAATTACTTAACTATTATTATTATTCATTTTGATTCTTTGACCTTTTCCCTAGATCCTAGGATCCCCTTCTTCTATTTATACCTATGCATGATCATATTTTCTTCATCATTCCTTGCCCGGATGATGAACCACAATTGAGGGTTCAAAAAGTTAGCACAACAAAATTCTTTATCTCATGGATCCAAAAGATGAAACTCGAATTATTTCTCATCATAGAGGCCTTAGTTCTGAAATGATTATTGCTCTTTGTCGCTACTTTTCATACAAATCCATGCGCACAAAAAGTATATATATATTTATATATTTATATATATATATTATATTTAATTATATATCTTAACTAATAATTATATGTTTTAATGACATGCATGGTATTTTTTGTTTAATCAATGAATGACACTTAATAGGAGTCATTAAAGGTCAATGATAACTCCATTCAATCAATGGAGTTAACAATGATCAAAGTTTTGTCAACTATAATAGAAAATCAATGGTTGCTAGAAAAAGAATATATAACTGTGGTTTTTTTTTTTTTAAAGAGAAGGAAAAAAAGTTCAACTACTCAATTTACTTGCAACAATTTATTTCAAACTCACAAACAATGATGTGTATGATCTATATGATCGTCATACGACTGCATATGATATAAGTAAACGTTGCATGGAATATCAATTGTTCTAGGGATGCCTACGACCTCTTGGTTAGCCAATTTTTTTTTTCCCCAAATTCACCTAGCAATACAGATATTGCTTAGAAACAATGACGAAGATTTGAGGAGGTCTGCAATACAAAATAAGAGGGTGTGAATTAAAAACTAACTGAAATTGTGCAACAACAATTGGTTTATGAAGAGTGAACATATCACAAGCAAGATTTGAACCTAGGTGGACATGATTTGTAAATAAAGAACTTGTAACCCACTTGCTTCACCAACAAGGAAACCATGTGGAAATTTATTTCTAAACTCCACCTCTCTACCTTGTACAAATATGTCTATGTTTTTATGGTGATTGCAAGGCTTATGTTCTTTGTGTAACCTCTGCTTAGGATTTATTATCTATCTCCTTTCTCCATGTAATCTACATACTAGAAGTTGGACAATAATGTAATGGTGAATGAAATCTTAATGTGCTAATCAATGTTAGGTCTTGTTAGAAAATGAGAAAGGCATAAATATTTTATTATTTTGATAATTACTTGTGATGTTTATGTGTTATTATTAGTTTCTTTTATATCTTCTTATCTTCTTTTTAGTGTTGAAATATGTAACTAGGTTTGGTCTTCATAATGACAAATGTAATCTTGTTTTTATGTATTTGATGTAATAAGAAAACAAAAAATTATTATTATTGATCTTAAGGCATGGGTTTCATGCTCAAGGAAAATTATTTTTAGGTCAAGCTCCCATTGTGAGCACTTAGGGCTTGTCATTAAGTCATTAAGGTCATTGTCATGATTGAAAGACCCATTTGGGCAAATTACATTATGTAAAAGAAAATTATTTGAGTCAAGAAACCCTCCAAGATCAAGTCAAAATGCATGCAACATCTCGGCCCTTTCAAACATGTCAAGTCAGCCTATTTGTGAGGACTAGAAGGCTATATAAAGGAGGCTAGTTGACCACCTTGAGAAGGAGAATTACATTCAAGACACTCGACCATTATCACTGAAATCAACGAAGGAAGAAGGAGATTAAGTGAAGAGAAAGAGGCATATTTTAAGGATTGTTTTTGGGCTAAGAATCTCACATGTGCAAGTCGAATCTAGGGCATCCATTGCCAAAAGGAGATCGAACTACAGTCATGCTATAGAAGCTGAATTTTGGTATCAATATAGACTAAGATCTTGACCAACGACGGAAAAAGAAATATCAAAACTACCCTTTCTATGTCACACATGCGAAGATTGCACGAAGCTATAGGCAATCGAAAATTTCAAGAAGATACTTTGTCTAGCATTACAAGGTCGAGGTCAAGAAGAAGGAAAAGTTGCAACATTTTCTAAGCAAAGTTGACTGTGTTTGAATTGAAGAGAAAAGAGCAAAGTTTGACTTGATCTTGGCAGGGTTGTTGGTCAAGGGTCTAGGCCTTGGAATTGGTTAGTTGAAGATTCTATAAGAAGAATAATTATGTGGGTTTTCCTCTCAAGATTTGAGGGGTTTTGGCCCTAGCTGATCACCTATATCTTGTGTCCTTTGTATCATTTTTCATTAAGATAACATATTATTAATCAAGCTAAAGAAGAACCTAATTAAGAAGAGTAAAAAGTCTTCCCAAGGAGTTATCATTGAAAGAGAAATCACCTACACTTGTTGCCCCTAGATTTCTCAACATTCATCAAGTAATTACCAAGACATAAATGCATGAAGATCAAAATAATAAAGACACAAGATGTAGGCTCTCAGTCAGGGGAAAACCCCTCTCCTAGAGGAAAACTCAACCAAAATGTCTTCTCTTCTTCAAGAACCGAATCAAGTGAGACAACCAAGACCTATAAACCAATGATAAGACCTCCTTCAAATTCCAAGTCAGCCTTCCAAAAAGAATAGTCAAACTTTAGTCCATTTCTCCAAATGTCAACATAAGTTAACTCTTCAAAATAAGTCAACAAGGGTCTCAGTCCCTCTTTGCAACTCTGAAATTCGGCTTGTAGCTTCGGCCTTTCAGTTTCGCTTTCCTATCTTAGACCTTCCACATGTGTGGGCAGGATGAAGACATAATTTCAGGCCTTTCCTTCTTCGCTAGCCTTCGTTTTCTTTTGTTGTGGAGTAGACCTATCTCTTTACCCTTTTTCCCACTTCTTTTTCCCTTTAGAATTATAGAACGAATTATGCTTGATTGATGTCACAATAGGTCGAAGTTCACTGCTTATATATAGTGATTGAAGCTCCCTTATGAGGTTGACTTGATTACTCTTGAGGGCGACTTGGTGGAGGAGGGTTTACATAATCAATTTTCACAAAAGTAATTTTTCTTCTTTGATACAGAAAGCCCAATAAGGGTCTTTTACATGATGACTATGACAATGACTCAATCCTAGAAGCACACAATGAGTGCCTTGACCTAGAAACATAATAAATAGAGCATGAAACCCATGCTTATATTAAATAATTTTATTTTTCTTTCTTTTGATAAATACATAAGAATTACATCACGAGCCAAATACAATTATAAAGACCGATACTAGCAACATTTTCAACAAGTCTCTAACTATGTAGGATGTTAAGTGTTCTATTTTTAGTATTGATCAAGAGCTCAGGACCAAGTGTCGTAAAATGGTCAAAAATGAAAGTGCTCAGAACTAGTTTGAACCAAAATGAATGGATAGAGCTCGTCTTCCTGATTCTGGTGCCGCAAACGGTTCGAAAAACGGTCTCCATATGAGGAAGTTATGCCAAAAAGAAGAATTGTCCAATAACATTGAAATTTTGAATCTTTTCAAAAAAAAATTAAAAGAGAATATTCCACAGAATATTCATTGAAATATTCCGTTCTGGGCAACGAATGGAAGGCTACCACATGGCAGGCTTGGAGGTCGCCACGTGGCCAAAGTGACATCAACAATTTGGGTGCATGTTTAAAATTTTGGTCGAATTATGGTTTGAACCCACGATCTCACATGGCAAATTACTCCGCGTTACCAATGCGCTACATAGGTGGGTCTTGTTATGGAAGCGAAATAAAGTTTGTTTGAAGTTTAAACTAACTTTTGGCGGGGCCCTAAGGGGGCCAGCCCCTAAGGGCCAACCCCCATACCATATGCCCATCCGCTGGGACCATTGTGCTCCACCCTAAACCGTCGGTGCCATAAACATAACGGTCATCGTTTAATGTGTGAAACGTGGTCACATTGCCACAAATGTGGGACAAACAACTACTTCACCTAACCGTGCCATTAAAGGTTGGCACTAAATCCGAGGCACAGAACCGCCGAGTCCGGGTAATCTGTTCACATGCACAGTTATGACAAACGGATAACCGACAGTCAGTTAGTGGTGGAATCGGCGGAGCGACCCTATCTGGACTCTAACTATAGTTCGCTGGAGTGATTCTAAGCCAAATTGGAGGAAATCTTCAATGAGCCATAACTTTGTCTAGGAAAGTCCTTTTTGGATGATTTTTTATTTTATTTTAGTATTCAGATGATTCTGAAGCCATTGGCACAGGTGAGAGAGCAATCAGAGGTCGTTTGCAGGTATATTTGCTTCGTGGAAGTTCTAGGAGCCACCAAGGCCCATCATTGTGAGAGCTGTATTGGGTTGCAGGTACCCATTGGAGGTGAACCAGTAGTCAATCCTGAAGGATTTAAGTGTTCTGAACCCATTTTTACAGTCTATTTCACCTGTAAAGGCTTGTATTTAGCTGGACAATCATTTTGAGCTTTTAATCAAAACGAGGACATGCCCATTTGGGAGCCTTAGACCCAGGAGATGTAGCCCAGGAGGGGTGAACTGCTTTATCAACTTCTTTTGCATCTGTGATTGAGTTATTTTGCAGAACAAATTCATTTTAGTGTGTTAAACAGTAGAAGGAAATAATTCTACTATACTTAAATGGGTCATGAACAGCTGAAATTTTCATTTGTTTTTAACTGCAAGACTTGTACATCTTATAAACATGTATGTTACTGAATTGAATACCTTGCAAAGAATTTACAAGTAGTTTCAAATTCAGATCAAGAATTTATTCTAAGGCCTATTCTTTGTGTAATCATGGGTACAAACCCCTCTACTAATTATTCTTCGATAAACATAAGAGATTTTGTTCCCATTATTCTATTAAGAAAAGAAATAACCATCATATTTTGAATGAATTACAACTCTATTTGGCTCTTTTTTTGTTTCAGGGAACTTATTTGAAGAATCACCAAAGTAGAAACCAATTTAAAGACCTATAATATGATTAGCAAGTAAATGGATTCATGAGCACTCAAACATATATTGGCATATACAAAGCAATGAAAACAACTAAACCCCAACATTCCCCTTAAACATAATCCTTTTTCTACTTAATACTCTTTAATAATATGGTTTGTTATGTTTAGATTTCTACTATCGATGTTGACATTACCCAAGTGAGACAACCTAGACTTGCTAATGTATGGATGCAATGTTTCTAGCTTATCTTACAATAAATTCAGATCGAGAAGATCAAGCTTTTCTTTCCCTATCACCATATTAGAATTTGTTCCCAAATCACAAAGCTACTATAATATGATTATTACTCTGTCGCTACTTTTCATAAAAAAATATGTGCACAAAAAGTGTTATATAAGAGTGAAACTAGAAATATATATAATTCATGTCTTGTTTAATAACATGTATGGGCATTGCTTGCTTCAATAATGAATGATCTTGTTAATAGGAGTCCATTAGAGGTTCAATGATAATTCCATTCAATAAATGGAGTTAGCAATGATCAAAGTTTGGTCAACTATAATAGAAAATCAATGGTTGTTAGAAGAATAATATATATAAATACATTTCCTCTTTTTTGTTTTCTTTGTTTTTTTTAAGAGAATATAAACCTTTTCAACTACTTAATTTACTTACAACAACCTATTTCAAACACACAAACAACAAAGAATGATTCGTACAATCCATATGATCGTCATACAACTATATATGATATAAGGAAATGTTGCATGGAATATCAATTGTCCAAGGGATGCTTGTGACCTCTTGGTTGGCCACTTTCTAAATTCACCCAACAATAAAGATATTGTTGTAGAAATTCCTTGTAGATTCAAATTGCAAATTGTAATATGCTAAAATACTTGACTTGAATCTACTCTACTCATAAGGGGAAACAATAATTGATCGATGAAATCATGAAGCAGAAAAAGGAAGAATTCAATCACACATAACACAATACTTTTATGGGGAAAGCCACAACTAAAAACCCCTGCTATCTGTATATTGCATTGGTCAAAGAATCTGGATGAATACAATATGCCTTGTTCAACCTTGAGCTCAACCTGCACAAGTATTTTCTATCCTCTGCTTGACTGACTGCCTTTGGCCAATACTTAGCCAAATTTCCAAGCCTCTAAGCTCCTAATTCCTTGCCCTCACAAGCTCCACACATAAACTTGTGCTTCCTATTGCTTGGTCTCACCAACTCGTGCTCACCAAAACAATGATTAAACTTATGCCTTCATTCCTCCTTCTAAAGCCAATTCGAATGGCCAAAATTAGTGAGTTTTCTAATTAAGGAATAATTTATTTTAGGCATTCTTCTGATTGCATGCACCATCTATTTAATTATGTCATTTTACAATTGATAGTACACTTTCCCTGAACTGTAATCTCAACTGGGTCTTTCTCTGATCTAACATGCAATAGTTAATTATGAGTGAATCTTCAGTTTATTGGTTGAGTAGTGTTGGTTATACCCCACTACTATAGGTTACACCCCACTACTGGATCTCCCAATTGGAACTAGTTTGATTGAATTTAACTTAGTTAAACTGAATTAAATATTCACAACTCAAAAGAACTCAACCTGGCCATCTAGAATTTAGGAATCACTCTACATGACTCTAGATAGACTCACAACTCGAATTAACTGAGCTAACTATGTCAAATTAACTTAGTTAACTATTACAAGTTGTTTTTTTTTAAAGTTGTGGTTCACGGTCACTGAGTGGCCGCTACATCCACGGTAAATATCGGGGCAGTTCCACCCGAAGGGATCTGCCCGGCGGCCAATCTTAACAGGCCTAACCCCGAGGGCGTCGAGGAGATTTGACCTCGTGACCTCCCAACTCGGAAAGTGCTTAGCAACGAGAACTCGACCATTTGAGCTATCCCTTGGGGCTTAACTATTACAAGTTGTTATGTGAATTAGAATTACAATTTAATTCCTAATTTAATTCAAGGAAAAATTAAATTAGGATTTTTCTTGATGTCATTTTTAACATTTCTTGTTGCTGTTTTCAGCACTCCCTCTTAACAAGAAAGGAATTCAACTCTATCATGATCCAGTACCTTTGGAATGTTCTGCATTCAACTCTTGTCACTATTGTTGTTGCTACTGCAACATCTGCAACTAAAAAGCATCCAAACAAAATAAACTGAATCAACTATATCTACAACTGTCTACTGGGAAAATTGTGTTGTTGAGTCTGCTACTGAGCCTCCTACTCTGCTATCAACACTGCTCTGCACTCCTCAGTATATTATTGACATTGATCCTCCTGCTACTGAATACTGTAGGCCCCCGTAGCAAGGTAAGGATCCATGAGACAAAAAACAACTCAATGGACCCTGCCTAAATTTCAACACTTTAGGGACTATGGTTTCATATCACCCCACCTCACACCTGGAGGTATGGTTGCATGTGCTCCCTCTGCCCACTTGGCTCGAAATTCCCCCCTACTAGAGGTCTCTACTTGAGTGGATGTCTCCACTTGACCTCCTCTCTGCTTCTGCAATTGTGGTTGCCCCACAACTTGTTGAGGTTGCTTTTGAGGCTGCATGTTGAGAGGTAATTCACACTCCCTCTCAACCACCAAGTCTCTAACCTTTTCCTTGCTCCTCAAGGCTTTGCATGCATCTTGTACCTTAAGTACATACAGGTTCTTGACTCGCACATGGATCTGTTTTACCTGTCCCGTGGCGATATGTCTAAGGAAAACCTTTCCTTTGCTAAATATGATCGTAGACATAGTCTTCCAATACTGCGATGGAAACAAGTTCTTCTTTTTTCCTGGAACATACATCACATATGTGAGTCTAAGAGGGGAGCCAAACTCTCTCTGAAAAGTAACAATACCGATGTCGGTCACGCTATACTCCCATCATCTCCAAACTCTATGTTCTGCTTGAGGTTTTTCTCCTCCAAGTCACTTAAGAGATCTCTATTCCTGTCATATGGAACGATGCACTGCTATCGAGATACCACATGCTTCCCATTATAGTGCATTCCATGCATACAAAAAGGGTGGAATCAAGTTTGAATTGTGATGCTAGAGCTTCACCTGTTGCTGTTACTGCAGGCTCCTTCTTACTTGCTTTCTTCTGTGGGTATTTCGTGGCATAGTGCCCGAACTCGTGACAATGAAAACACTTAATGTTCGACAAGTCCTTCTTCTTGCCGCCATCCTCGCCATGGGACTACTCTCCCTCGACTTTCTTTTCTTTGCTAACTAATGAAAAGTCCTCTTCCACTTCTTTGGTTGAGGTACCATCTCTAGTGTTCTGCCTAATCTCTTCTTGCACCAAGTCGAACCACAAATGCTCCCACTCTGGTAGCTTCTCCCTCCCATTAACTGATTCTTGGTAACTGTGCCAGCTCTTGGAAGGCCTAGAAGTGACAGGCTCACCATATCATCTACAACAATTGTAATACCGACACTTCCAAGCTCATCCCAACATTGGGTGAACTTAGTCAAGTACTTCTGTATTGTGTCATGCTTCTCCATCTTGATTTTTTTGAGCTTGTCCTTCAGTGCCATCTTCCTGTGGTCAATGTTGTTTTGAAACAGGTCTATCAAGGCCTTCCACATTTCAAATTAAGTCTCTTTACCATGGAGGCTCGAGACAATATGATCTTGAACTCCTTCTAGGACAATCCTTCTCGCCTTTGCCACACACTTTCTCCATTATGCCAGATCTTGAGCATTAGTTGTTGGAGGCTTAGGAATATCGTTGTCTATGAATTCCTTAAGCCCATTGTCTTCCAACATTGCCTCCATCTTGTCCTTATAAGCAATGTAATCCGAGCTACCCTCAAGGGCATACTTGAGTCTCAATCTGTAGAACGACATCTTGCTGGCTTTGAAGTATGAAACGCAAATTCAATTTCTCTTGCAAAAGACAAATTGGTATTCTCCTCTTTTATAGTGATTTCAACTCTGAGACCATGTAGAAGTTTCTACAATTCTAGCTCTGAGACCATGTAAAAATTCCTTATAGATATAAACTGCAAATTGTAATAAGCTAAAATAATTGACTTGAATCTACTCTACTCATCAGCAGAAACAATAATTGATTGATGAAATCACGAAGCAGAAAAAGGAAGAACTCAGTCAAACATAAAGCAATAATTTTATGGGGAAAGTCACAACTAAAAACCCCTATTATCTGTATATTGCATTGGTTAAAGAATCGGGATGAATACAATATGCTCTGCTCAACCTTGAGCTCAACCTGCACAAGTATTTTCTATCCTCTGCCTGATTGATTGCCTTTGACCAATACTTTGCCAAATTTTCAAGCCTCCAAGCTCCTAATTCCTTGCCCTCACAAGCTCTACGCACAAATTTGTGCTTCATATTGGTTGGTCTCACCAACTCGTGCTCATCAAAACAATGATTAAACTTGTGCCTCCATTCCTCCTTTTAAAGGCAGATTGAATGGCTAAAATTAACGAGTTTTCTAATTAAGGAATGATTTATTTTAGGTCTTCTTCTGATTACATGCACCATTTATTAAATTTAGATGATTTTACATTTGATAGTACACTTTCCCTGAACTCTAATCTCCATTGTGTCTTTCTTTGATCTAACATGCATGAGTTAATTATGAGCGAATCTTCAATTTACTGGTTGAGCAATGCAAGTTACACCCCGCTACTGGATCTCCCACTAATTCCTCCATCAGTTGGAACTAGTTTAACTGAATTAAATAATTACAACTAAAAAGAACTCAACTTGGCCCCCTAAATTTTAGGAACCTCTCTACATGACTCTAGATAGACTCCCAACTCGAATTAACTAAGCCAACTAAGTCAAATTAACTTAGTCAACTATTATAAGTTGCTATGAGAATTACAATTACAATTCAATTCAAGGACAAATTAAATAAGGATTTTTCTTGATGCTATTTTTAACATTTCTTGTTGCTACTTTCAACAATTGCTTAGAAATAATGGCAGCAATTTGAGGAGGTCTGCAATACAAAATAAGAGGGCGTGAATTAAAAACTAACTGGAAATGTGCAACAACTCTTTCACCACAACTTTTATTTACATATTAGATAATGATAACATTTCCCTTTTCAACCACTCAAGCTAGGTTGAATTGGCAACAAAATGTTTGAAACATCTCATCCCACTGTCAAATTCTTACACAAAATTTAAATTACTAACATGTTTCCCCACCTCACACCCCCAGATAAAATTGTTACAAGGAGGATTTGAACCCAAGTAGAAAGAATAACCAATTTCATATCCAAACTAAACCTAATTAACAAAGACTATGTTATATTTCTATTATTATTATTATTATTTAATTTAATTTATTTATGTATATTTTAACTTTTATTTTTTTCCATTTTTTCAATATATTATATATATATAATATAATGAAACACATCACATATATGTTTTCCATTCAATTCCATCCACATTGTAAACCAACCTAGATCCATCTTAACTCGCGATCTAAGTACAAAGAGGGATCAAATCTCTTTTTACTCTAAAAGAGGTTAGCACCTCAAGAAATTTGTTTTTTTTTTTTAAATGCTTGGTAGATCCAAAGTTAAGATGGATCCAAGTTGGTAAGTGGTTAATATAAAATGAAACACATCACAAAAATGCTTACCATTTAACTCCATCCACAATGTAAACCGACCTAGATCCATCTTAACTCCGGATCTACCAAGCACAAGGATGAAATCTCTTTTCATTCTTAAAAAAGTTTGCACCTCAAGAGATTTAATCCTTCTCTACACTTATACATATATATATATATTCAAAACCATGGGTTCTCAAAACTAGAAACCAAAATAATTGACTATTTTATTTTAATTATTTATTTAATTTAAATTTATTGTTTTTTTTATATAATTTAATAAGTCAAAATATTAATTAATTTAATAATTTAACCATTCAAAATATTTTACAACATTGCAATTACAAGCCTATTACAACATCTCATATGCATATGACCATATGTTGATTGCTAAATCAACTCTTGGTTTACAAGAACACTTACTAGCCCTTGAGCATTTTTGTAGAAGAGTGGGGATGCAAGTAGTGGTTTTCTCTAAGAAAAGAAAACACAACCATCATAAGTTCTACTTTGAAGACAACATTCTGGAAGAAGTTGAGGATTACAAATATCTCAGAATTGACTTCAACAAAAATCTAAGCTTGGACGGTTGTAGAAAGAAAAGAACTTTGGGGGGTTGGAAAGCATTTTATGCTTTTCAAAATAGGGGTAGAGAGGCAGAGTTATGGGACCAGAAAACCACTAAAACTCTTTCTGGGCTTCTAGTGATTCCGGTGATTCTCTATGGTTGTGAACTATGGGCCAGCAGTACATCCGACATGCAGTGGAGACAAATTGAGAAAATTTAGAAGCGTTTGATTACAAACAAATTCAATATTAAAAGTGCAGTTCCTTATGCTATCTTGTTAAGTGAAACAAGGGCTGCTCCTATTGAAGCAATTGCTATGGTGTGAGTCATAAGATATTTAAAAAAAATTGAGCAAATGGAAGAGGGTAGATGGCTTAAGGTTGTCTTAATGATAGATTGTGTAACATAAAAGAACTTGGATGCAACAAAATAACAAATGGTTTAGTAAATGGGGTATTTGCTTGAACGCGTGTCCCATAAACAACAAAGAGATAATTTTTTTGTTATGGATAAGTTCGACAAGCGTACTTGGGATAAGGAGCTAAGAAGAAAGAAAGAATACTATATTGAAGTGTTTAATCCCACTCATAGTCATCAACAAAAAACATACATAGAGGCCAATATCCCTTGGAGAGCCAAAATTCTTATTGCTTAGTTAATGACTAATTCTCATCAATTCTGTTGTGAAACAAGGTGCTCAAAAATACTAAAAGAAGTGTGGGAGGAAAAAATATGCATTTCTTGTTCTTCCGGAAAAGTGGAAACAAAAAAACATTTCATTTTAGAATGTGAGACCTTCAAAGACAATAAAGAAAGTTATGCAGATACGCTGATAGCTAGCTTTTGAGATAATCTATTTAGCGAGGGGTTTGTGAAGCTTAATAGAAAAATGACCAAATACATCAAGCAAATAAAGAAACAATTTATCTGTCCTGTAAGATATCTTTAACCTCTTAAATATTAAAATAATTTCTTCCTTTCTTTTTATATATATTTTTAATATTATTAAATAGTAATTAATATAAAATGAAACGCATAACAAACTTATTTTCCATTCAACCCTTCAACAATGTCAATAATATGGCTTCTTGTTATTCCCTATCAGTTTGGAGATCTTTTAGTGACATGTTTGTACTGCGCCTGCGAAGAGCAGCCCGCAAACACTAACGGGAAAATATTCATTTTCAAATATGCAAAGAGTGAATAAAATTTGTGCAGTACAATTATTTACTACCCTCGCACTAGTTTAGAATTTGCACTAATAGATAAACCCTAAACCCCGTGAAACCTCGGAATTCAATGGCGATGGAGAACGTACAGAGAGGGGAAGTTGAGGAGGCTCTGAGAGTGCTTGACAGATGCCTTCTCCAAATGCGTTGGCGTCTCCGACCTCCAGCCAAGCGTCGCCTTGCGTTAGGTATCAGATTTCCTCATTTTTTCCACTTCAAATACTAAGCTTGGACATAATTTCCATTGATTTTTGTTTCATAGTTTTCCTGAATTTGTTCAAATTATAGGCATTATATGATAGTCGTAGATGATATTTCTGTCTTAAATGTTTTCTTATCATTGTCAGATTGAGTAATTCCTAGTTATTCATATCATGCTTTAGAAAACCATAGCATGATAAGTCTTCTTAATCTATAAAAGCCTTACACAAATTCTCTACATTGATTGCGCTAGTCTGATGATTTCGTTATAGCTTCCAATGTCGATCATCCAGGAATTTGCAATTTATAGGTCCAAGATTCCAAAAATAGATTGGTCATGTATATCATACAGTCCAAGAAACGAAAGTTTATTTTTTGGAAATTGCTACGAGAAACACTTCCTAAGGTCAGGGCTGCACCGAAAAACACGGGTTCTCCTGGTCGAAATTAGGTGGGACTTGCACTGATATCATTCCTCTTTGTCATGCCATCGTGCCATTTGGGTGGGGCAGACCGCAATCAGAAAGAACTGATGCAGGAGCATTGACAGCGGGGCTTTGGGTAAGCCATAAACCCAAGAAAATGATGATGATGATAATGTGCAGGGTAGTAACAGGTACCATTATTGCAGATGATGGAAAAAATGGTTGATGAAACGACGTTGTTACCAGAAACGAGAAACGGGAAATGAAACAGAAACGACAACGGGATGAGAAACGGAGTTTGGAAATGAAACAGAAACGATAACGAGGTTTTGCATTCAAGAAACTAAGAGAGAGAAAAATAAGAAAAATAAGGTAAACATAAAACAAACCATTCATTTACATCGCTGAAAATGTAATAATCACATTTATGATTTAACCATAGTGTATTAGGTTGCACGTATATATATACATATACCGCTATGCTTGTGCGTCGTCCTAACCACTCAGCACAAGCTGCGGCCAAAATTTGCCACACAGGGCCATTGCCAACACAGTGTTTTGCCCATACACCAATAACCTAATCGAGTTACTGTGCATTCAATCATGACTATGTATTTATATTTATATTATACATATACAAGGCATTGAACCCTTGTTATGATTAGCAGTAAATTTGAGAGCAATCTGAAGACGGTCTTCAATAATCTTGTTCAACGCACGCCGCAAACTGGGTTCTACACTAGTGTGTATGGCCCAGTGTTTTTAAAAACGGCCATTTCAAAACCGACTCAGCCAAGTTGGTCCGAGTTATTGGGCTACCGGGTCAACTCGGCCTTTGAACCAGACCGACCGGCCAGGTTGTTACCGAGCCGATTGAGTTGGCTAATGAGTCGACTGGCTCAATAACAACCTGGCTGGCTCGGTAACAGCGGCCGGTAATGTCACTTCAGCGCAATTTTTTTTTTTGAAATTTGCTTTTTGGGGACCCCAAAGCCCATTGTAATTTGCCTTTGGGTTCTTTGGGGTCCATTCCCCTCAATGTGGAAAAAGTCGAAGTCGGGATTAAATCGGCAAGGGTCCAAAAGTTGAAAAAGTCGTTAAAGTCGGGAGTTTTTCGAAAAAGTCGGCAAAATTAAATGGCCAACCAAAAAAATAAAAAAATCGGGATTTAATCGGCCAGCCAAAAAAATCAAAAAATCGGGATTTAATCGGGATTTATTCCCGACTTTTTCCACACTGATTCCCCTCTCCTAAACCCTATAAAATCCACCCAACCCCTCTCATTTCCTCACAACCATCTCATTGCATTTGAGTGAGAATTTGAGTGAGAGTTTGTGAGGAGTTGTGGAGTTTGTTTTTGGAGCAGCAATGAAGAGTCTTGGGCAAGCATTATAGCAGGAGTGAGGAGCTTCTTGGGCGGTCATTGGAGCAACATTAAGGAGTTGGTTTGTTGGAGCAACTTTGAGGAGACAACTTGTGCCCATAGGTATTTTTTTCACTTATAAAAATCTGTTTTTGCTTATTTAATTTTTTGTGCAAATCTGGAAATTGAAAAGAGTGTTTTTTGTAAAAGAAATGAACATTGAAGCAATGCTATTTTTTTTGTTTTCATTTTCAGAATTTTTCCTTTGATTTCCAAGTGAAAAAATGGCACCTAGAGTGAAAGATGCTGCTTGAGCATATGTTGAAATGGTTGATAGTCAAATGCATTGCAAATTTTGCTATAGAAAAATTAAGGAAGGTCCTGGGGGCATTAATAAGTTGAAACAACACTTGGCAGGGATTAGAGGCCAAATTACTCTATGTGAATCACCAGAAGTTGGGGAGATTAGGAAGGATTTGTTAGCCAACTTTGAGAAGTTTAAAGAAGAAAAGGCTAGGCAAAAAGAATTAGAGGTTGAAATTGGGAGGAAGAGGAGTATACAAAAAATGATGGCTACCAACCCCCATTTTGATTTTGAGAGTTCTTCTTTTATTCTTTATACTGATGCATCCAACCCCTTCTGATATGTTCCTCCCTCTTTGGAGTCTATTGAAGAAAAGGGTAAGGGTAAAATGAAAAAGAAGGGTGATATGAATATCAAAAGTTATTTCACTGTCACACCCTCCTCTCCATCAGATGCACATGGTCCTCAAGCTAGTAGAACTTTGCAGCCCACTTTAGATGACCATTGGAAGAAAGAATTGAGGGAGACTGCTTGTGATTACATATGTAGATGTGTATATGATGTTTGATATCCCCTTCAATGCTTCTCGTTCACCATATTATGAGCCTATGTTTGATGCCATACATGCTGCTGGAAAAGGCTTCAAAGGCCCTACTATGCATGAGATAAGGGGGTATCGTTTGCAGAAAGAAATTGCCTCCATTAATAAGTATTTGAAAGATTTCAAGGACTGATGGGCAAGAATAGGATGTACCATCATGTCAGATGCATGGACTGATCAAAGGAACCGTACGATCATAAACTTTCTTATCTTCTACCTACAGGGAACCATGTTTCTAAAATCAATTTATGCATTTGATAAGGTAAAAGATGGACAATTGTTGTTTCAGCTATTAGATGAGGTTGTTGAGGAGGTGGGGGTGGCTAATGTTGTTCAAGTCATCACAGATAATGCCTCTAACTATGTTCTTGCTGGTAAACTATTAGAGGAAAAACACAAAACCATCTTTTAGACCCCATGTGTTACACATTGCATAGACCTCATGCTTGAGGATATTGGCAAATTAGATTGGGTCAAAGACACTGTAGATCATGCCAAAGTCATAACAAAATTGATCTACAATCATTCATGGATTTTGAGCCTTATGAGGAGATACACAGGGAGCAGGGATATTATTAGGCCTGCCATCACTAAATTTGCTACTCATTTTTTTGACATTGCAATCTATGCTTTCACAACATAGAAACTTGCAAAAGATATTTTCCAGTGATGAATGGAATCGAAGCCAGTGGTCTCACAAATAGGATGGCAGAGAATTGAAAAAGAAAGTTAATGAAGAAATATTTTGGAGAAAGGCAACAGAGATTGTGAAGGTTGTTGAGCCACTGGTTAAGGTGTTGTGGTTGGTGGATGGGGAAAGATTGGCTATGGGCTTCATTTATGAGGCTATGGATCAAACAAAGGAGCAAATAAAGAGGGCATACAAGGATAAAGTGGCTAAGTATGGGCCCATTTGGGCAATCATTGGTGAAAGATGGAACAATCAACTCCATCGCCCTATACATGCAGCTGGGTATTTTTTGAAACCACGGTATCATTATAAAGCTTTGGCGGTAAGAGCTTTGAAGGGGGAGATTAGAGATGGATTGATTAACTGCATTGATGGCATGATCCCATTGGAGTGTGATCAGTTGGAGATACACCGACAGGTCACAACCTTCAGCAAAGCCACAGGTACCTTTGGGAAGAACCTAGCAAAGATCGCAAGGAAAGCAGATGAGCTAGGTAAACAAAAATTTCAATTTTCAAATTCTTAATACTTATTTTGTAAAATCGTTTATAATTTGAAAGTTGAATATAATTTGTAATTTTGTTGAGCTAACTCATTACACTCGTATGTTTTTTGCAGCACAATGGTGGGAGGTTTTTGGTAGCCATTGTACTGAATTGCAGAAGTTTGCAATTCATATTTTGAGTCAAACTTGCAGTGCTACTGGGTGTGAGCGCAATTGGTCTGTCTTTGAGAGGATTCACACGAAGAAGAGAAATCTTTTGGATAAAAAACGGTTAAATGATCTAGTCTACGTCCAATACAATTTTCGGTTCAGACGCAACCAATTGCTGAACAAAAGACCTGATTTAGATCCCATTGTGTTGGAAGACATTGATCCAACATCAGATTGGGTAGTGGAGAGTTATCCAACAGAGTTTGATTCTGATGAGGATATTGATTATGATTTACAGACATTGGCATCACTTGAACATAATGTTCAGTTGAATGCAGATCCACTTGTACCAGCCTCAAGGCCCAGCTCCAAGTCCTCCAGTTGCAGGCGCTTCCTCTGCTTAGCCACGACACAAGCGCATATCTCATCTATCTCAGCTTGCAGCTGGTGCACAGCCTGCTAGTGCTACCACTTCTACAGTTGCAGTTGGAGATGATGATGAGGAGGAGCCATGGGCTTCCCTGTCCGACTCTGATCCAGAGGTTGAGTTAGATGATGTTGGCTCCTCTAGCAGTAGCCAGTAGTATTGGTCACAGTGTAATTTTGTTGTAGAGGTTATTTCTAGCCTCCTTGGTTATGTGTTTTTGTTTTGATCTCTATATCATCATCATGTATGTATTGGACAGTGCACTGGGTGCCATTTTGATATAATGGATATATTCATGAGCCTACTTTGATCGTATGTTGTCTTTTAGCTATATTCTAATACTGTGTTTGGAAACATGAATGAAAATCTTTAAAATTATGTTTTTTTATAAAAAAAATAAATATTTAATGCATTTTTTACAACGACCGAGTCATTGAAATCGAGTGGCCGAGTTGATACTGAGTTGGAGTCGGAGTCGGAGTTTTAAAACATTGGTATGGCCAGACCCCGGGCTGAATATATATCCTGGTCCAATGTAGGGGAGATACAACAGTGGACCAATGTTACAATTGTTTCAAATTGGTAACTTCTAACATTAAAAATCTTTGTGGGATTGGCGTTGGATGTAGAGTTTGGCTTGATTTATGCTATTTACGTTATGAAAACTATAGTTTCATCAGACGAATGGGAGATAATGGAAAATACATTAATGTAACGGGCAATGCCACAAATCCTTCTGTGTCTATCCTGATTGTCAATAGGCTTTGGTCCAAATTTCAAGTTGAAGCAGCATCTACAATGAAACGATGTGCTTTCGATAGAACTGTAGATTCCTTGTCTGGGAGTATTAGCGTAATTGCTCAGATCATCGTTATACATTGTGCATTGTTGAAGATATGCAACCCAAGCCACCTCCAAAACAGGAAATGAAAGATAATTTGCTGAGTGTTGACAATGAAGACAAGAACAGACGTAGAAAATGGCGTTTTCCGTCCCATTTTGTTTCTAGTGCATTTTTTTTCCAGGAACGGTGGCTACTGTCCCGTTTCTAGTAACAAAGATGAACGATGTATGAGAAGGGGTTTTTTTTAGAGAACTAGTGGATAGGGCCGCCAACAACCCATGTATGTTGGTGGATGGAGATTCTTCTATGTGGACTTCAACAATGTTTATGTTGTAGATACAAGATGAGGGAAGATTGAGAACAAAGAACAAAGAAGACTAATGATCGGGCAAAACTGAAGTTGAAGAGAAGGGATGATAAAGGTAAAGATGAAGAAAATATTAGTTTAATGGAAAATTATTATTAAAGAATAATTCCTATTTGCAATGTATAATGAATAATATGATGAAAATGTGCTAATGTAGATTAATTCTAATTCTAGAAGTTTACTTAAGAATGAGGTTCGAAGAAATATGAGTGAAAGTAGGGATGAACAATTGTTGAGAGAATCATGGAGATATTGTGGAGAGATGATAGGAGATGGTTAGGGAGATATTATGGGAGATAGTTGAGGAAATTGTTAAAACTAATTAGCTAATTATGATGCATTTGTTATGGTAAAAATGGACCATTTGTACACTGAATATAACATTTGGGGAATGATTTAATTAATAGAAATTCCCTTAAGGAGGAATTACGACACGCTTTCAGTGTCCGTTGCTTTGTGACAATTTGTGCTTTTGTTTCCATTGCGTGCTCTAGTACATCATTTGGTATTAGAGCTAGTTTGGGCCTTTAGGCACAGGTCAAACTTGTGAGATTGTGTGAGATATTATTGTGTTATTCATTGTGTAAAGGGAGCAATGTTTTCTCAAATTTGGAATCAAAGGGCATGGGATCTACGAATTGTTGAAGGCCGTTTTGAGCTATGTGTGATTGCACGAAGAAATGGAGTGAGCAAGTGCATAAAGTTGTTTTGTGAACGTGATGCCGCGTGAAGTGTTATGCAGTGGACCCTGTGGAGCAGAGTGTTGCGAGGAGGAGCTGTTTACTTTGATTGTATTTATACAATCAACTGGTTGTTGAGCCTTAAGATGTGTGAAGCGAGTACCGTGCAAATGTGTTTTGAAACTGTGGAGTTGGATAATTGGATCGTTGCGAAATCCTAGAACTAAGTGTTGTGTTAACGTTGAGTATCATGAAGCTGTTGGTGTAAGACAAGTCAGAGTGACTGCGGTGCTGTGTAGTCACTGTCAGTGCGACAATAACTTGTAATCAGATCTGCTAATCACATGAAAGAAGGAGCTGATGGAATTAATGCAATCAAATATGTGTTTCCTAGGCAAGTGGCATCAAGGCTTGTGCGAAGGCCTAGTATCTATGTGCAGATCGATGGGTGGAGAGGCTTGTTACCCACCATTTTGTGGGTGATATCCCTAAGAATTTTCTTCTCCATGATGGTCCTTAGCCTGTAGCCAATAGCCCCTCGCAGCCACCAACTAGCTTGATGTGTTGTTTCTCCACCACCTGAGCTAGCCATGTGGTCCCTCACCCATTTGTCATGATTGTATGTTTGAAGGTGGGCCTCCCAAACCTAAAGGTGTGCCTTGTTATTTGGTAATTAAGTATTCTAGTTTATTTATCATGGAAACTTTGGGCATGGATTAATGGGGGCATTCGGTGGAAAGAGTCGTCTAGGTCTGTGCCCTTGTTCCCTAGGTCTCTTTTGGGATGTTAACCTTGCACCTTAGTCTCATGGGATCTCTTTTACTGACCTACCGGTTTTAGGGATGGTATTACATGGGAAACCCTAATCTTGGTTGCGTGGTCCTGCTCCTTGATTCACATATATTACTCCCCTTCTGCTCATTACACCCCCAATCATCTCTCCTTCCACCTGGGTCCACATTCCTCCACAGGGTCCACATAGGGTCAGCCACCCCCTCCCCTTGCCCCACATCTTTGGTCGGGCTTGGAATGATGCTCGGAGGTTGATGCAGCTAAAAGAAAAAGAAAAACCATAATTGGCCACATTCAACAGGAAATTATACCACAAAATGCAAAAGATGGTCAGGATAAAAGCATTTAGCACGTGGACAAAAGTCATGACATGAGCTCTATTCCATTCCATGGCCATCACCCTGGTTCCTACATGGCCATTGATGAGTCCCCTTTATCATTCAGGAACCCATGATTGTCCCAACCCTCGGTGGGCGATGAATTGCCCCACCTTATAAGGGGATATCGACTGCTATACTTGACGAATCATGCTCTCATTACCTAGATCCCTGAGCAGTTAACCAAATAAAATCATAAAAAGGCAAAAGACATGAAGAAGTGTGGAATATTCCATGCCAGGGTAACTCATTCACCACGATTTCTCCCTCCTACACATTTTTTGCCGAAGTGTGGGCTTCCCTTTTATTAGCTACCCTTGTACCATGGCATGTGATCCAGGTTGCCCCATTTCATTTCCTACTCCATTCCATCATTATGCCACATGCCACCACGATTTGAAGGATGTACCATGGACATACCACCCCCTTTAGAGGTAGAAACCACCTAATAGGATGCTTGATTAACCCTATTTGGAGCTGGGAGATATTAGCACATGCCAAAGCCCACTATGGAAGGGCATGCCATTATGAAGTGTTCACTTGTTATCCATGGTTTATAAACTCTTTTACTTGATTTCTTCAATGACTTGGTGTGCTGGAAGGCACGGGGACGAATTGGATCTTATCCAGGATTTTAGGTGGTTTCCATTTGGATTTGGTCTCCCTATACGGGGTCTTAACCCCAGAGGGCTACATTGGCACATGTAGGGTGTGTGTCAAGAGCCATGGGCCTCCACAATAGCAGAGAACACTCCATGGATCCCCACAACTATTCAAAGATTGCTCGTGGTTCACTTATTGGACAAGGAAGATGCACTTGATCCATCATGCCCAACTAGCCCCAAAGTTGCACCATACACTTAACAGGTGATCTAAGACTTGCACGATGATGTGGCGTCACCTAGCCCTTGCAGGCGATCTATAGACATCTTCGATTTGTTTGGAGAACCATGATGACACTTTTGTGCCCCCACATGTCATTTGGAGCACCACAGGTTATTATAAGCGGATAACCCCTTGTCCACTGCTTGTGGGGGTTCAACCACACATTATGGCACATATGGACTCCATTAGGCCTCCTCCAAGGCCCAACGACATGCACTATTCATTATGCGACATCTTGAGAGGCTTATTCTTTTGTTTATGAGCTAGTTTGGTGGGCTTCTCACCAAAAGTTAGTTATTTTGCACATTATTTGTGTGTAGGGGCTGATGTAGGCCTAATTAGCTAAATCAAACTCATTAGAAGTGTCTAAATACAAGCGATGTGAATTCATTTTAGGATCATCACTTGGTTGGACTTGTATCTCTTTAGAGAACTTCGCTATCCTTCTTGGTGGATGAAATTTTGGAGCATGGAATGAATTTTGACATTTGGATAATTTTCTCTTGTCTTGGAGCTTCTTGTTTGACAATTTTTTGATGGTTGGATATACTCTGATACATGTAAATGCAATTTTAATGCTATTCTTTGCTCTATTATTGTCACACACATTGTTTCTGGGATTTCCCTATTCTAGGGCTAATTCGCTACATCTATTATTGCGAAATTGTGGAAATTTTGTTTCCAGATAGTGATGCTTCATGTATGGGCCATGTATGATGAGTGAATGTTCCTAGGGATATTTCATGGTTGAAATTTATCTTCATAAGCCA
The DNA here is from genome assembly GCA_000404065.3 of Pinus taeda. NCBI lineage: Eukaryota > Viridiplantae > Streptophyta > Pinopsida > Pinales > Pinaceae > Pinus > Pinus taeda. The sequence goes on along the minus strand of APFE030443318.1, from coordinate 267,824 downwards.
TCTATTTTGCAAAACGAAGCATAAAGTCTTTGAAGCTGCTCTCCTTTACCCTAGTGCTAAGTGAAGTTGCCTTTAAGGCCTCTTTGACCAAGAAAATCAAATCTGAATTCATAATCATTCTTGACTCCAATCTCCTGTGATCCAAATTTGATCCTAGAACACTCTCTAAGTTTTCATAAACTCTTCAAAAATTATGCCAAAGGCTACAAATCTTGTGAAGATAAAGCTTATCGGAGGTATCCTCGTAACAGTTGCAATTGGTGATCAGCGCGGAGCAACGAGGACTGTCGGTTAAGCGCACAGACCGTTGGCCCATGGTAACGCGCGCTATCGCAAATTAGCAAATCGTAACGCGCGCTATCGCAAATTAGCAAATCCAGAGGTCATTTCAAGAAACAGGGGTCGTTTCCGATATGCGATATTGCTAATCGCATATCGTAGGGCAAACCCCTCAAAGAAGGAAAGGCCGCAAGCACCCGGACCCAAAAAATCATAAAATGCAATGGATATTGTTCCGATTCCGTTAGAAGCGGGATCCCACAAAAACTGACAGGATATCGGAAGGACTTCGAGCGATAAGCGGTTTCAACTGAGTCCCACTTGATGCCATACAATGGTTGCCACACGTCCGGCAGAAGAGAGAGAAAGCCACCCACATCGGGCGGATAAACATCAAGTTAATTATCCGCCCGATATGGACGATGACCGTAGGATTTGGAGGCTCCAGATCAACGACGGAGACGCGTTCTGATGGATGACCGTATTTGACGAGGTTAACAGGCAGAGTTGTATAGGATTTGAAGTCCGATATGGACGATGTGTTCGCAGAAGGTCGTGTTTCGCGGGCATTCTTGGAGTTAATGGTAAAAATGGTCGTTTCAAGTATGTCCAAGAGAACTGACACTCATCCGTTATGAAATAGGTGGCCACCTCCCTGTGAGGCGTTATACAGTGATTGATGACGCAGGACAGAGGGATTCAAACGGACATAGGCAGGGAAACGAACAGTCAAGAAGCGGATTGGCTTTTAAGCCACAAACTGATAGAGAGAGCAAGGGGGCAAAAAGCTAAGAGCAGTAGGCAGTAAGCCGAAAGCAGAGAGGAGAAGCCGAGATGACCTGCAGAAGCAAAGGCAGCATCGAGCCAGAGTCAGGACAGAGATAGAGAGAGTCAGAGAGTCTGTGTGCTCCAGAGAAGGCTTGAGAGGTTCAAGCGCACTCCTTTGTAATGCCTGTCATGTATGAGTCTCAGATTGGGCTCATACTATTGTGACCAATAGAGGTCGAGAGTCAATAAGGAGAGTCTATGTACTTTAGAGACTTGGGGGATCCAAGTACAGTCTTGCTGATTTATATTTGTTGTGTGAGACTCAAACTGAGCTCATTGTTGTAAAAACTTTGCTTGAAAACATAATAAAGAGGCTACCACTAAAGGCTGGACCAGGAGACGTAGCCCAGGAGTATTGGGTGAACTCCTTATTAAACTTGTTGTGTTTATATGTTTGCCTATTATGTTTCTTTAACTGCTTCATTGCTTGTGTATTTCGCAATCTTATCGATCCGTTGCATAAAATAACATAGGCACATCCATGCACATGAGTCTGTAATACCTTATTGTTGTCTTAGATCAATTACAGATCAAGTGGTATCAGAGCATTAGGTTGCTAGGTTAGACAAGCTTGTGCTGGATTTTGTTTTTGAATGCTAACTAGGACAAAGCTCAAATTAGGAGAAGGAGAGTTGGTTGAAGCTAACCCAGAAGTTGGAAGAGTCTATCCTAAGAGGAAAATGGCAGAAGAAACTCCCTTGGAATCAGAGTCCCAGTTCATGGACAGTTTCATGACCATGAGAGCCATTGTAGAGGAAATGTATAGAGAATTTAAGAAAGGTAGAGACGAGGATTCATCAAACTCCAAACAAGATAAAGGAGCAGAAGAATCTCTCCTCAATGACCATTCTAAAGGCAAAGGGAAAGAAGAAAAGCTTCCCACACCTCCTAATAGCCCTGAAAATAAAAAGAAAACATCTTTGATTAAATTAGATGTTAAATTTGATTTACCGATATATGATGGAGAGTTGAATGCAGAGAAGCTGGATAATTGGATTAGACAGATTGATGTGTATTGCAGGGTGCAGAGCATTGATTCAGACAAAAGTAAGATTCAGCTGACCAGCCTACACCTTGGAGGCATTGCCTTGGTATGGTGGGAAGGCAAGACACAAGCTGACATGAAGAAGCATGGTAAAATCCTTTCTGTCTGGAGTGAATTTGTTTTTGCAATTAAAAAACAGTTCTATCCACTAGCTTATATGCAGCAAGCTATGATGAGTTTGCAAACTCTTCGACAATTAAAAGGGCAAAGTGTACAAGGCTACACCCAAGAATTTAGAAAAAGAGCTTTGGTTCTAGGAATTTCTTTAGACTCACCTGAAACTCTGCTGAAGTATATAGGTGGTCTACACAGCTATTTAAAGCACACCATTCTCGTGTTTAATCTCACTAGCATAGATGAGGTATCTGTTCAGGCTACACATCTAGAGGCTAGAGGCAAGAATGTGAACCCAAAAGTTGGGGGATCATCAAAACCCACTGCAAGCATGAACAAGGAAAAGAGAAAGCAGAAATGGAAAGAGAGGAAGACAAATGTTGTACAAAAGACCAAACCTACATGCACTCTCTGCAAGAAGGATGGGCATGATGATGAACACTGCTGGATTCTGCATTCAGAGCTGAGACCCAAGAAGTTCGATGGCAAAAATAAGAAGACTGCTGCAGCTATTCAAAAAGATTTGGGGTCAGACTCAGGGGATGAAACAACAATCACAGCCACAGGTATAAAAGGTAAAAATTCTGAAGCATCTAGTAGGAATTTTGCACAATCTACTGATAATGAAGAAAATGAGAGGAAAAGACATGAGCTTTTTCATATTAGAGTTATTTCGAAGCATCAAAAGATTGATACTTTGTTTGATAGTGGCTCGTAGGTAAACTTAATTTTTGAAGCAATTGTAAAGAAGCTGGGATTACTAACCACACCTCACAAGAAGCCATATCCATTGGGTTGGTTATGTGATAA
>APFE030443318.1:212095-260277 GCA_000404065.3 Pinus taeda | reverse complement strand
ATGTAATGTAAAGGAGGTTGCCCCCTCGAAGAGGCTGAATTCTAAGGCGTTGATCTATCTTTTCTATCTTTTCTTGAGCTGGTTTCATAACAAATTGTTTTAGGAAGTCCTTACTTGTCTGATAGAAAAACCATTTTCTATAAAGCTGAAAACAAGTATCAATTCGTTAAAGATGGAATCGAATATATTGTAAGAGCTCATAAACTCAAGAATGATTGTACTCTCATAAACTCAGGGCAGATGAAAAGAATTGTAAATTCATGCAAACAATTTTTACTGATGGTTGTAAAGGAAAAGAAACCTGATAAAACCAATGTATTTGAAGGTTGTAATGCTAAACAACAAACTGATTTAGAAAAAGATGTTTCAAAATATGATATATTATTTCAAGAACCTAAAAGTCTGCCACCCAAAAAGGAAATAGTACATGATATTAATTTGCATCAAGATGCTCCATTGCCTAACATCAGAATGTATAGGTTGTCCGCTTTGGAGAATGCAAAAAATCAAGAAGCAGGTATAGGAGCTGCTTGAGAAAGGGTTCATAAGACCTAGCACATCACCATATGGGTCTCCAATTGTCTTGGTGAGAAAGAAAGATGGCTCACGGAGAATGTGCATTAATTACCAAGCACTGAATAGGATAACGATAAAAAATCGTTATCCCCTTCTTCACATAGATGATCTACTAGATCAGTTGAAAGACTCTGTTTACTTTTCCAAGTTGGACTTGCATAGTGGCTACCATCAGGTCAGAGTTACAGAGCAAGATGCATGGAAGACTGCTTTCAAAACAAAGCAGGGATTGTATGAGTGGTTAGTTATGCCTTTTGGCTTAACTAATGCTCTTGCTACTTTTATGAGAGTAATGAATGATGTACTCAAGCCTTTTATAGATGATTTTGTCATTGTATATTTAGATGACATTTTATATTTAGTAAAACATGGGAAGAACATTTGAAGCATGTAAAACAGACTCTAGATGTTTTGAAAAGAGAAAATTTCTATGTTAAGCTCTCAAAATGTGAATTTGGCAAAACATCTTTGAATTATTTGGGTCATATCGTAGGGGGTGGTGAATTGAGGATAGATCCCTCTAAGGTTGCAGTCATTGTAAACTGGCCTAAACCCAAATCTGCTACAAAAGTTAGAAGCTTCCTAGGAGTTGCACATTATTGGAGAAAATTTATTGCTAACTTTTCCTTGATTGCAGCTCCCTTACATGCTTTAACAAGATTGAACAAGGTATTTCAGTGGGGAGGCAAACAACAGAAAGCCTTCGACACCTTAAAAGAAAAGATTAGTACAACACCAGTACTAGCACTGCCCGATCTTCAAAGACCCTTTGAGATTGAAACAAATGCCAGTGACTATGCCATGGGAGCAGTGTTGATGCAGCACGGTAAACCCATATGTTATCATTCTGAGACATTTAATTCTGCAGTAGTTAATTATCCCACATATGATAAGGAATTGTATGCATTAGTACAGAGTTTGAAAAAGTGGAAACATTATTTAATGGGCAAAGAGACAGTTATACATACTGATCATCAACCACTTCAATATTTACACTCACAAACTAAGTTGCAGCAATCATGACACTATAGGTGGATGGGTTTTCTACAACAGTTTCATCTTGTCATCAAATATAAAAAGAGCATACACAATAAAGTTGCAGATATGTTGTCCAGACCAATCGTAAATGCATCTACTATACTTGAGCATAACTTAGTATTGCATGAAAGCTACATTGAACAATATGCTCAAGATATAGATTTTAAAGATGTATATGCAACTTTAAGTCATGGCAAACAAGTAGAAGAATTGGATTATCATGTTAAGGACCAACTCTTGTATCATTTTGGGAAGTTATGCATTCCTCAAACCGAAAGAGTAAAGATAATTCGAGAAGCACACACTTCTCTAATATCAGGTCACTTTGGTGTAAGTAAAACAGTTGCACAGTTGCAAAGATTTTGTTATTGGTCAAAAATGAATGAAACAGTTTCTAGATATGTAAGAGGGTGTACCATGTGTGCTAAAAACAAGCCCAACAATAGAAAACTGGGTTTGTACACTCCACTACCAGTTCCTTCTCATCCTTGGGAAAGTGTTTCCATGGACTTTGTTGGGGGACTGCCTAAATCTAGAAAAGGTCATGACTATTTATATGTTATTGTGGATAGATTCAGCAAAATGTGTATTTTAATACCTTGTAACAAACAGATTACAGTTGAACAAATAGCAAAATTATTCTTTTAGCATGTATGGGTTCATTTTGGATTACCCATTTCCATTGTATCTGATTGAGATTCTCGATTTGTTGGGAAGTTTTGGTCAAATCTGTGGGAATTGATGGACACCAAACTGAAGAAGAGCACAACCTTTCATCCACAAACAAATGGCCAACAAGACAGTGATCTAGTTGCTTAGAGACTATTGCAGCAAGCATCCCAAGCTTTGGGATGAACATCTATGTTATGTGCAACATGCTTACAACCGTGCTAAATATTCTTCTACACAGAGATCTCCTTTTGAGACCTGTTTTGGTTTCACACCAAGTTCTCCCTTGGATTTTGTCTTTGGTAAAGACATAGCGGTTGATGGATACATTGATGTGGACAAGGCAACCAAGCTCATTGAACAAATCCAAGAAATTCACTAGGCAGTATAGGTACAGCTAGAAAAGAGCCAAGCCAAGTACAAGGCAAGGCATGATAAGCATTGGATTGAGCATAGTTTCCAAGTTGGTGATCAAGTCTGGCTGTATATCAGCAAAGACAAAATGCAAGGTGAAGGTAAGATTCAAGAAGCTAAAGCCAATAAGGTATGGACCTTTCAAGATACTTGAGAAAATTGGTGAGAATGCTTTTTGCCTTGATTTACTCGCTTACATGCACATCTATTTGGTAGTTAATGCAGAAAGCTTGAGACTATTTGAACCTTCATTGATTGAAGATCCCGAAGAGCAGAGTCAATTGCCTTCTATTGATGATCTGTTGCTTGAATATCTTAATGAATTGCAGGAGGATACAGTTCTGGACAAGAAGGTGAGAACTACGTGCAGAGGGGATGTTGAGTACCTCAGGGTTGGACTCAAAGGTTCAAAACCAAGCAGTGCAATGGATAGAAATTGGGCAAGCAAGGAATCTATACCCTCATTTGATTGATGCTTAAAAACCAACTTTTGGTGGTCCAAAATCTTTTTCAGTGGGAAGGCCGTGATCCAAATTGGATCCTAGAACACTCTCTAAGTTTTCATGAACTCTTCAAAAATTATGCCAAAGGCTACAAATCTTGTGAAGATCAAGCTTATCGGAGGTATCCTCGTAACAGTTGCAATTGGTGATTAGCACGGGGCAACAAGGACCGCCGGTCAAGCGCGCAGACCGTCGGCCCATGGTATCGCGCGCTATCGCAAATTAGCAAATCCAGAGGTCATTTCAAGAAACGGGGGTCGTTTCTGATATGCGATATCGCTAATTACATATCGCAAGGCAAACCCCTCAAAGAAGGAAAGACCGCAAGCATTCGGACTCGAAAAGTCATAAAATGCAACGGATATCGTTTCGATTCCGTCAGAAGCAGGATCCCACAAAAACCGGCAAGATATCAGAAGGACTTCGAGCGGTAAGCAGTTTCAACCGAGTCCCGCCCGATGCCATACAATGGTTGCCATGCGTCCGGCGGAAGAGAGAGAAAGCCGCTCACATCGGACGGATAAACATCAAGTTACTTATCTGCCCGATATGCACGATGATCGTAGGATTTGGAGGCTCCAGATCAACGGCGGAGACGCGTTCCGATGGATGACCGGATTTGACAAGGTTAACAGGCAGAGTTGTATAGGATTTGAAGTCTGATATGGACGATGCGTTGGCAAAAGGTCACGTTTCGTGAACATTCTTGGAGTTAATGGTAAAAACGGTCGTTTCAAGTATGTCCAAGGGAACTGACACTCATCCGTTACGAAATAGGTGGCCACCTCCCTGTGAGGCATTATACAGTGACTGATGACACGAGACAGAGGGATTCAAATGGACATAGGCAGGGAAACGAACAGTCAAGAAGCGGATTGGCTTTTATGCCACAAATTGATAGAGAGGACAAGGGGGCAAAAAGCTAAGAGCAGTAGGCAGTAAGTCGAAAGCAGAGAGGAGAAGCCGAGCTGACCTGCAGAAGCAAAGGCAGCATCGAGCCAGAGTCAGGACAGAGACAGAGAGAGTCAGAGAGTTTGTGTGCTTCAGAGAAGGCTTGAGAGGTTCAAGCGCACTCCTCTGTAATGCCTGTCATGTATGAGTCTCAGATTAGGCTCATACTATTGTGACCAATAGAGGTCGAGAGTCAGTAAGGAGAGTTTGTTTACTCCAGAGACTTGGGGGATCCAAGTACAGTCTTGCTGATTTATATCTATTGTGTGAGACTCAAACTGAGCTCACTGTTGTAAAAACTCTGCTTGAAAACATAATAGAGAGGCCACCACTGAAGGGTGGACCAGGAGACGTAGCCCAGGAGTATTGGGTGAACTTCTTATTAAACTTGTTGTGTTTATATGTTTCCCTGTTATGTTTCTTTAACTGCTTCATTGCCTGTGTATTTTGCAATCTTATCGATCCATTGCATAAAATAACATAGGCACATCCATGCACATGAGTATGTAATACCTTATTGTTTGTCTTAGATCAATTACAAATCATCCCCAAAGGATTAGGCACTGGTCTACCATAGGTGATCACCCTAAAACTTAATTTTCTTCACCTTCTCCTCTTCTTTCTAGGTCTAGCCCCATAGGTCACCTAGGTCATTGAATATCACACAATCTAGCCATCCAAATACTTCGGTTTTTGGTCCATAATCACGTTGGTTGTCCTCAAGAAGCCCTCCAAATTTCATGAGATTCCGACGGTGGGATGTTGAGCTATTGCAAGCCCTAACTCAAAGACCAATTCTTGCCCTTGGTTTTCCTTAAGCTAGTTACCTCATAGGGATCATTGTGCCACCTTTCATTGAATTTTTTTCTTTAATCCCCTTCTCTTCCCTGATTAGGTCAAACTCATCATTGGTTGTTGAACCCTCCCCCTTTGACCTAACCTGGGGTCCAATTGGTCTCATGTGGTCCCGTTTCCTATCAAATCTAACTTTTCAAGGATCACTTAAGAATCCAAGTTCCATAAGGATTTTGAGGAATAGGAATCTCCATTGCATGACATACTCCCTAAACCTAACCCTCAAATCTTCATCAACCTTTCTTAGAAAAACCCTACGCCTTGCTTGCAAAACAAGCAAGCCCTAATTTTGAGTTTCTCGTTCGAAATGGTGATTGGAATCACTTCTTGTCCATTGCATTGATATATTCTTTGTAAGTGAGTCCTCATACTGGGTCTCTTCCCATCGGTCATACTGGGTCTCCTCCCATCGGTGAAAGTCTGTAAAGAGTAGGGAGCCTTAGCTAAGGTGATAGTGGGCTAAGTCTCCATTGTTTCCCTTGTCCTAGCAGTTGCCCCTTTAGGATTCACTTTAGGACCCCTGTTAGTTTGAGTGATAACATTTTTGCACCATTGCCGGGGACACAAAATGTATGTTTTGTTCCCAATACTAGACATTTACATATCATTATTGGCGACTCCATTGGAAGAACGAAGCCAGCGTTCTTCATTGAACTTTAAGGTCGATGCTTGTAGGGTGAAGCTAGCATTTTTCTAGGCATCTTTAAAATCACCTTGGCAACTCCTACAAAATTTACATGTATACCCAAAGTAGTGTGTCTTTCTTTGATGGTTTTTCCGTTTTGGACATCGCTAGCGTCCTTGGGCACCCCAATCATGTCACGGGAAGGATGGTACGTGCGGTACTTGCGTTTGATGGTGACCCAAGCTCTTCAATTAACCATGTGGAAAGATTTAATGCACATACTTCAAAGGAGAGAGTGGTTCACCAGGATGTCCTTATGTTTTTTTCTTTAGTTCTCTCTATGGTCATAACTCATGGTTGCAAAATCACAAAGCTAGGAGCATCTCATCTATTCAGGAGTTCCTTGATGGCTTTCTTAGGCGTTTTCAAGTTGCCCCGAATTGAGCATTCAAGAGGAAGTCTTCATCGAGCATCATCAAGACCTTGAGAATCTAAGTGATGAATGGGAAGATGAGTCCTCCTTGGGTCCACATGATGAAAATAATAGTTTTGAGAACACGTGTAGGGAAGGATGGGTCCATGGAAAGTAAAGTTGGGACTAACCTTACCTTTCTCAAGGATATTACTCTCAATGAATCTCCTTTCGAGAACCTTGAAGAAGGTGACCCCATTAACCCCTTGGAAGATGACATTGAAGATTACTTCCACATTGAAAAGTAGAAATGGGGAATTGTTGGTCCTCAATTTGATTGTGCTCCCATTTATGACATCGATAAGGAAGATGAGGTTGAGAGTGGTCTCCCCTTTCTCTCAGGCATTATTTATGATGACATATCCATCAATACCCTTGAGAAGAAGGGTCATTATCTCCCCTTACATGAAAAGGATGATTTTGAGGAGAAAAAACCCGTTGAATATAATACCTCACCATCCCCTTTGCGTTATCCTTTTGTTCATCACTTCAAGTCTTCCACAAGTGATTCCCTCGCCCCTTTTCAAATTATCTCGAGTGACCATGAGCCCTTCCCCCTTTTGAGTATGGTGTCAAGGAAGAACACTTGATTGACTATACTTTATCTCCTTTGGCACACCTTCAAGATCATGATCAATTTATAATCCCCCCTTTTCGTATGATCATCATGGGCAACCTACTTGTGTTTTTCTGTCTCATCAGTCTCCCTTGTCTACTAATCATAATCCTATAGAGGCCATAAAATATGACATAAATGATAAGGACCATAAGGGAAATAATATGCTCGAGATTGCCATCTATCAAAAGTTTATGAGCCTAATCATTAACGTCCCTATATTTTGGCTAGAAGAGAGGATCTCATGGACTATATTACATCCTTTTCTTTCCTCTTCTCACATGGTCATCCATGTGTGGGAATTCTATTTTCCTACCTCCCGCCAACCTTATCATCCATGTGATTCTGTCCACATTCGCTTTGGCATTTGCTACATGTGTAATCATATAGGCCGACATATTTATAGTTATCTGATGATATGTTGGTTGCATTGACTTTATGATTACACTTAGTATTAGTTCCGTACCATACACATGTTAGGGTAGGATGCATTGCATGCTGATTTTCGCATTAGAACTGATGAGATATGATATTTCTCATGGTAGATTAGCTGCATTTAAATTAAAATTTGCATATTTTTATTTTTCTGTTGATTTTATGGTCTAACACTAAGCATGGGTGATCATAAGACACCATAAAAACATGTTGCCCCGTGGGCCTAGTCTTTGAGATGTGTAGGTAACAAGTCTACTGTAACCAAGAGATTGCTGGTGTTCTCATGACCTCCCATTCGAGTAGTTTTGCCCACTTTTCCGAGAGATCATGTCCCAGTTGGGGCTAGATGTTACCCACAATTTTGTGGTTGATATCCCTAGGAGAAATTTTTTCTCCATGATGGTCCTAAGTTGGTAGCCAGCAGCGCCTCGCAACCACCAATTAGCTCGATGTGCCATTTGTCTGCCACTTGAGCCAGCCATGCGGTCCCTCACCCATTTGTCATGATCGTATGTTTGAAGGTGGGCCTCCCAATCCTAGAGATATGCCTTATTATTTGGTAATTGATTATTCTAGTGTATTTATCATGGAAACTTTGGGCATGGATTAATTGGGGGATTCAACGGAAAGAGTGGACTAGGTCTGTGCTCTTGTCCCCTAGGTCTCTTTTGGGATGTTAACCTTGCACCCTAGTCTTGCGAGGTCTTTTTTATTGACCTATTGGTTTTAGGGACGGTATTACATGGGAAACCCTATACGCATCATGCTCTCATTACCTAGAGCCCCGAGCAGTTAACCAAAGAAAATCATAAAAGGGCAAAAGGAATATGAAGAAGGGTGGAAAAATCAAGACCAGGGTAACTCATGCACCATGATTGCTCCCTCCTACACATTTTTTACCCAAGTGTGGGCTCCCCTTTTATTAGCTACCCTTGTACCATGGCATGTGATCCATGTTGCCCCCTTTCATCCCCTACTCCATTCCATCATTATGCTACATGCCACCACCATTTGAAGGATGTACCATGGACATACCACCCCCTTTAGAGGTAGAAACCACCTAATAGGATGCCTGGTTAACCCTATTTGGAGCTGGGAGACATTAACGCATGCCAAAGCCCACTATGGAAGGGCATGCCATTATGAAGTGCTCACTTGTTATCTATGGTTTATAAACTCTTTTAGTTGATTTATTTAATGACTTGGTGTGTTGGAAGGCACAGGGACGCATTGGATCTTATGCAGGTTTGCTGGTGGTTTCTATTTGGGGTTGGTCTCGCTATATGGGGTCTTGACCCCAGAGGGCTATGTTGGCACATGTAGGGTGTGTGTAGAGAGCCATGGGCGTCCACAACAATAGACAACACTCCATGGATCTCCACAACCATTAAGAGATTGCTCTTGGTTCAGTTATTAGACAAGGAAGATGCCCTTGATCCATCATGCCCAGCTGGCCCTAGAGTTGCACCATACACTTGGCAGATGATCCAAGACTTGCACGATGATGTGGCATCGCCTATACCATCATTCTATCCCTCGCAGGTGATCTACAAGCATCTTCGATTTGTTTGGAGACCCATGAGGACACTTGTGTACCCCCACATGTCATTTGGAGCACCACAGGTTATTACAAGGGCTAACCCCTTGTCCACTACTTGTGGGAGTTCAACTACACATTATGGCACATATGGACTCCATTAGGCCTCCTCCAAGGCCCAATGACATGCACTATTCATTATTCGACCTCTTGAGAGGCTTATTCTTTTGTTTATGAGCTAGTTTGGTGGGCTTGTCACCATAAATAATTATTTCTCATATTATTTATTTGTACTGGCTAATGTAGGTCTAAATAGCTAAATCAAACTCATTAGAAGTGGATCATCACTTGGTTGGACTTGTATCTCTTTAGAGAAGTTCGTTATCCTTCTTGGAGGACAAGTTTCTTGAGCATGGAATGAATTTTGACGTTTGGAGAATTTTCTCGTCTTGAGCTTCTCGTTTGGCAAATTTTTTATGGTTGGATATACTATAATACATGTAAGTGCAATTTTAATTCTATTCTTTTCTCTATTTTTGTCACATACATTGTTGTTGGGATTTCGCTATTCTAGGGGAATTCGCTGCATCTATTATTGCGAAGTTGTAGAAATTTTGTTTCTAGATAGTGATGCTTCATGTATGGGCCATGTATGATGAGTGAATTTTCCTAGGGATATTTCATGGTTGAAATTTATCTTGATAAGCTATCTATTTTGCAAAACGAAGTATAAAGTCTTTGAAGCTGCTCTCCTTTGCCCTAGTGCTAAGTCCAGTTGCCTTTAAGGCGTCCTTGACCAAGAAAATCAAATCTGAATTCATAATCATTCTTGACTCCAATCTCCCCAAAGGATTAGGCACTGGTCTACCATAGGTGATCACCCAAAACTTATTTTTCTTCACCTTCTCCTCTTCTTTCTAGGTCTAGCCCCATAGGTCACCTAGGGCATCGAATGTATCACAATCTAGCCATCCAAATACTTCGATTTTTGGTCCACAATTGCGCTGGTGTGTCTTGAAGAAACCCTCTAAATTTCATGAGATTCTGAAGGTGGGATCTTGATATATTGCAAGCCCTAGCTCAAAGACCAATTCTTGCCCTTGGTTTTCGTTAAGCTAGTTACCTCATAGGGATCATTGTGCCACCTTCATTGGATTTTTTGTTCTTTGATCCCCTTCTCTTCCCTGATTAGGTCAAACTCATCGTTGGTTGCTAAGTCCTCCCCACTTGACCTAACTTGGGGTCCATTTGCTCCCTTGTGGTCCCGTTTCCTATCAAAGCTAACTTTTCAAGGATGACTTAGGAATCCAAGTTCCATAAGGATTTTGAGGAATAGGAAGCCCCATTGCATGACATACTCCCTAAACCTAACGTTCAAATCCTCATCAACTTTTGAAAATTTTTGAATCTAACAAACCAGAAATCCTATTGCAGTAAACTGATTCACATTACCTACTTGTGTACTTCAGTTTAACAAGTTATTTTTCATAAATATTCAGAAAATACTAATGCAAATACACTGTAGCCTACACCAATATACAGATCAACTACTGAACAATAAATGAGACAACCACACAAAGGACACACTTATTTTTGGACTAAACGTTTTGGAAAAACGCAATGTGGGAAAGTCGGTGAAGCAGATATGAGGATTTTATTATTAAGCAGATTTCTGAATACAACTAGGGTGTCAAATCCGGCTCACCTAACAGAGAATAAACCTGACAGAAGTACCTCTATCCGGAGACAGATATTTTGGCAGATCAAACAACTGGATGAGCAAACCCCACAGGTGACTACGCCGTCCCCAGTGTTGTGCAGCGATGGCTGCTCCCAGCATTGCGCTGGAACTGCATCACCCTCCCAGTGAACCTACCCGACTCAGAAGTCGATTTGCTGATTTGCTGCTCTCTCTGCCTCACAAAAACCCCAGCGCTGCCTCTAAGTGACTGCGTCAGCTCCTCTAGCTTCTGCGTCACCCTTTCTGGAGTTGTGCTGTCTCTCCCTGGTGCTGCCCTGCCTCTTTGCTACGTATTCTCGGCCTTGGACTGAAGTCCCTCTGCCGAATTGCCCCTCTCTTCACTAGAAACTCACTCCGAAATTCTTAGCAAAGCATGCCCCATAATTTCGAACTAGCTCAAGTGCTGCTCTGTGTGTGTGTGTTCTCCAACTGACCCCAAGCCTTCCTTTATACTTTTCCTGTTGAGAAATCAACAATCGTGATCTAATCTCTAGTGAATGACTAAGATTAAATTAGACTTGTTCCTCGTCTCGTAGAAGCTCCTCACCCATATTTTCATTAATACCCATTAATATTTTAATTTTCCTAAGTTTAGACTTAGGAACCCCATTAAAAATATTAATTATTTTAATAAAATACAATCCGGGTGGAATTTCACCAAACGATTTCTGGTTCTTGGAGATCTCATATTTTCTAGCCCCTCCACAAAATTTCAGAGCTACAACACATTCGATGCTACCCAAAAATCAACACTCCCTCTTAGCGAGAAATGTGCTTTAGCAATACTTCCCAGTAGAAGTATCACATTGATCCACGACATCGGTGCTCTGCATTGCTAATACTTGACCTGCTACCCTTCATCCACTACGCTGCTGCAACATGTATTGCTGCCCATTACACTGCCACTGTCACTGCCGCATCCATATTGCAACTCCCTCTCAATATGCTGCATGACGCTGCCCATAGCACTGCCACTACTAACTGCTGCATTGCAACTCAATTGCTGAGAAGTAAGTAACTAAAAAGCCACCCAAAAGTTGACATGTTGGTAAGTCTGGATGCCCCTTGATGTTGAAGCTACCTCTGCTGCTAATCTGTGCTGACCCTCTAATGCTACGGTGTTGCTGTTGTATCTGCTCTATGCCTTCCACACTGTTGCAACACTCCACTGCGCTGCTTTAGACTTTGGCACTCTAGCTCTGCCACTATTGCTCCATCATCCCTCGCACCAACTGACTCTTGTCATTCTGCTATTGTCATTAAGGGCTCCCGTAGTCGTCTGTGATCCAAGAATTTGGGCACCTCAAGGATCCTGCCCATTTTCATTTCACTGTAGCTCCAACTACAGTTCTATATTGCCCCATTTCCCTCCTGGAGATGCGACTGCCATCTCTGCCAAATGAATGTCGAACTGGTTCTCTTCTCCCTCTTTTGTTGCTGCCCCAGCAAAAACTCAGATCTGGATTCCTTTGGCGCTAGAAATCCTCTAAAGAACAAGCTCCCTCTGAATAAGGATTTCTTTTACGGAAATCCTTCTGCCAACGACCCCTCTCTGATCTCTCTTTGCTGCTGCTCAACACTGGATCTAGATTTCTTGGCAAGAAATCTTCTGAGGAATTGATTCCCTCTACTTTGCTTCTGCCCCACTAGGTACTGTTCTGCACCAACAGAATCATCGTCCCACCAACAACTCTAGATGAAATCTGTGCTGCACCTCTAGCCACGACAACCGGAAAAACGAGACTCAACAGTCTCTGCGCTACCCAATACAACAACAACGTCACCCAATCAAGCTGACGTAGGCTCTGCGTGAGCCTCCCTTGGTCATTGCGTCACACCTCCTCTGCTCTCCCGGCCAGAAAACTGCGTTGTCTCTTGGGACAATTGTCTTCACACAGATTTTCCTCTGTCCTTTTGCCGATGGCTTCAATTCTCCTTGATCTGCAATTGCTCCGATACCATGTGAAAATTTTTGAATCTAACAAACTAGAAATCCTGTTGCAGTAAACTGATTCGCATTACCTACTTATGTTCTTCAGTTTAACAAGTTATTTTCAGAAATATTCAGAAAATACTAATGCAAACATTGCAGCCTACACCAATATACAGATCAAGTACTGAAAAATAAATGAGACCACCACACAAAGGACACACTCATTTTTGGACTAAACGTCCCCGGAAGAACCCAATGCGGGAAAACTTGTGCAATAGATCTGAAGGTTTTATTATTAAGCGAATTTCTGAATACAACTAGGGTGCCAAATCCGCCTCACCCAACAAAGAATAAACCCGACATAAGTACCTCTATTCGGAGATAGATATATTGGCAGATCCAACAACTGGATGAACAAACCTCGCAGGTGACTACGCTGTCCCAAGTGCTGTGCAATGATGGCTTCTCCCAGCTCTGCGCTGGAGTTGCGTTACCTTCTCTAGGAGTTGCGTCACCCTCCAAGTGAGCCTTTCCGACTCAGAAATCGATTTCCTGAGCTGTTGCTCTCTCTGCCTCACAGAAACCCTAGCGTTGCCTCTAAGTGACTGCATTAGCTCCTCTAGCCTCTGCATCACCCTTTCTAGAGTTGCGTTGTCTCTCCCTGGTGCTGCTTTGCCTCCCTGCTACGTTTTATCGGCCTTGAATTGCCCCTCTCTGAACTAGAAACTCACTCTCCTAGCTCTGCGCTTGAGTTGCGTCACCTTCTCTAGGAGTTGCGTCACCCTCCCAGTGAGCCTTCCCGACTCAGAAATTGATTTGCTGAATTGTTGCTCTCTTTGCCTCACAGAAACCCTAGCGTTGCCTCTAAGTGACTGTGTTAGCTCCTCTAGCCTCTGTGTCACCCTTTCTAGAGTTGTGTTGTCTCTCCCCGGTGCTACTTTGACTCCCTACTATGTTTTCTCGGCCTTGAATTGCCCCTCTGCTGAACTGCCCTTCTTTGAACTAAAAACTCTCTCCGAAATTCTCAGCAAACCACGCCCCAGAATTTCGAACTAGCTCAAGTGCTGCTCTGTGTGTGTTTTTTCCAACTGACCCCAAGCCTTCCTTTATACTTTTCTTGTTGAGAAATCAACGACCATGATCTAATCTCTAATCAACGACTAAGATTAAATTAGACTTGATCCTCTTCTCTTAGAAGCTCCTCACCCATATTTTCATTAATAACCATTAATATTTTAATTTTCCTAAGTTTAGACTTAGGAACCCCATTAAAAATACTAATTATTTTAATAAATTACAATCCGAGTGGAATTTCACCAAACGATTTCTGGGGCTTGGAGATCTCATGTGTTTTAGCCCCTCCACAAAATTTCGGAGCTAGAGTTGTAGTTAGGAGGACTATAGTAAAAGGGCAGGATCCTTGAGGCGCCTAAACTCTTGGATCACATACGGCTACGGGAGCTCGTAGCAGAATGACGAGACTTAGTTGGTGCAAGGGATGGAGCAACAGTGGCAAAGCCATAGCGCCAAAGTCTGAAGCAACGCAGTGGAGTGTTGCAGCAGTGCGGAAGGCCCAAAGCAGATACAACAAAAATGCAGTAGCATTAGAGGATTAGCACAAATTAGCAACAGAGGTAGCTTCAGTGTCATGGGGCATTAGATTGACCAACATGTCAGCTTTTGGGTGGCTTTTCAGTTGCTTACTTCTCAGCAACAGAGTTGCAGTACAACAATTAGCAGTGGCAGTGCTATGGGTAGCATGATGCAGCGTATTGAGAGGGAGATGTAGTACAAATGCAACAGTGACAGTGGTAGTGTCATGGGCAACAATACAGATTGCAGCAGTGCAGTGGATGAAGGGCAATAGGCCGAGCATCAGCAATGCAGAGGACCAATGCCATGGATCAGTGTGGTACTTCTGCTGGGAAGTATTGCTAGAATACATTCCTCGCTAAGAGGGAGTGTTGATTTTTTGGGTAGCATCGGATGTGCTCTAGCTTTGAAATTTTGTGGAGGGGTTGGAACACATAAGATATCCAAGACCCAAAAATCGTTTGGAGAAATTCCACCCGGAATGCATGTTATTCAAATAATTAATTATTTTTAATGGTGCCTA
The DNA here is from genome assembly GCA_000404065.3 of Pinus taeda. Taxonomy (NCBI): domain Eukaryota; kingdom Viridiplantae; phylum Streptophyta; class Pinopsida; order Pinales; family Pinaceae; genus Pinus; species Pinus taeda. The sequence continues at coordinate 245,796 of APFE030443318.1, read as the reverse complement.
AGTTAAAACTTAGGAAATTAAAATAATTAAAGTGAATTAATGTAAATATGGGTGAGAAGCTTCCAATTGACGAGGATCAAGTCTAATTTGATCTTAGATCACGACCGTTGATTTCTCAACAGGAAAAGTATAGAGGAAGGCTTGGGGTTAGTTGGAGAACACACACAGGGAGAGAAACACTTGAGCTAGATCGAAGTTTTGGGGCGTGGTTTGCTAAGAATTTCAGAGTAATCTTCTAGTGCAGAGAGGGGCATATTGACAATCAGACTTTCGTCTAAGGCCGAGAATACATAGTAGAGAGGCAGAGCAGCTCCAGGGAGAGACAACGAAGCTCTAGAAAGGGTGACATAGAGGCTAGAGGAGCTGATGCAATCACTTAGAGGCAACGTTGGGGTTTCTGTGAGGCAGAGAGAGCAACAGTTCAACAAATCGTTTTCTGAGCCAGGAAGGCTCACTAGGAGGGTGACACAGCTCCTAGAGTTGGTGACACAGTTCCAATGCAGAGCTTGGAGCAACCATCGATGCACAACACTGGGGACAACATAGTCACCTGCGGGGTTTGTTCATCCAGTTGCTAGATTCACCAAAGTATCTATCTCCAGATAGAGGTACTTTTGCCAGGTTTATTCTCTGTTGGGTGAGCCAGATTTGGCACCCTAGTTGTATTCAGAAATCTGCTTAATAATATAACCCTCATATCCGCTGCACCGGTTTTCCGGCATTGGGTTTTTCTGGGGATGTTTAATCTAAAAATAAGTGTGTCCTTTGTGTGGTTGTCTCATTTATTTTTCAGTACTTGATCTGTATATTGGTGTAGGTTACAGTGTATTTGCATTAGTATTCTCTGAATATTTCTGAAAATAACTTGTTAAATTGACGAATACAAGTAGGTAATGTGAATCAGTTTACTCCAGTAGAATTTCTGGTTTGTTAGATTCAAAAAATTTCACACAACCTTTCTTTGAAAAATCTTGCACCTTGCTTACAAAGCAAGCAAGCCCTAATTTTGAGTTTCTCCTTGGAAATGGTGATTGGAATCACTTCTTATTCATTGCATTGATATATTCTTTGTAAGTGAGTCCTCATACCGGGTCTCCTCCCATTGGTGAAAGTCCGTAAAGAGTAGGGAGTCTTAGCTGAGGTGACAGTGGGCTAAGTCTCCATTGTTTCCCTTGTCCCAGCTGTTGCTTGTTTCAGATTCCCTTTAGGTCCCTTTCTAGTTTGAGCGATAACATTTTTGCGCCGTTGCTTGGGACACGAAATGTATGTTTTGTTCCCCATACGACACATTGACATATCATTATTGGCAACTCCATTGGAAGAATGAAGCCCTATTTTTTCATTGAACTTTAACGTCGATGCTTGTAGGGTGAAGCAAGCATGTTTCTAGGCATCTTTAAAATCTGTCGATGCTTGTAGGGTGAAGCAAGCATTTTTCTAGGCATCTTTAAAATCACCCTGGTGACTCCTATAGAATTTACATGTATACCTGAAGTAGTGTGTCTCTCTTTGATGATTTTTCCGCTTTGGACATCGTTAGCGTCCCGGGGCACCCCAATCATGTCATAGGAAGGATGGTACGCTGGGTACCCGTGTTTGATGGTGACCTAAGCTCTGCAATTGACCATGTGGAAAGATTTAATGCACATACTTCAAAGGAGGAAGTGGTCCACCAGGATATCATTATGTTGTTATTCTTTAGTTCTCTCTATGGTCATAACTCATGGTTGCAAAATCACGAACCTAGGAGCATCTCATCTATTAAGGAGTTCCTTGATGTCTTTCTTAGGCATTTTCAGGTATGCCCCGCATTGAGCATTCAAGAGGAAGGCTTCATCGAGCATCATCAAGAACTTGAGAATCTAAGTGATGAATGGGAAGATGAGTCCTCCTTGGGTCCACATGATGAAAATAATGATTTGGAGAGCACATGTGTTGGGAAGGATGAGTCCATGGAAAGTAAAGTTGAGACTAACCTTACCTTTCTCAAGGATATTACTCTCGATGAATCTCCTTTTCAGAACCTTGAAGAAGGTGACCGCATTAGCCCCTTGGAAGATGACTTTGAAATTACTTCCAGATTGAAAAGGAGAAATGGGGAATTGTTGGTCCTCAATTTGATTGTGCTCCCATTTATGACACCGACAAGGAAGATGAGGTTGAGAGTGGTCACCCCTTTCTCTCAGGCATTTTTGTGATGGCATATCCATCGATACCCTTGAGAAGAAGGATCATTATTTCCCTTACATGAAAAGGATGATTTTGAGGAGGAAAAATCTGTTGAATATAATACTTCTCCATCCCCTTTGCCTTATCCTTTTGTTCATCACTTGAAGTCTTCCTCAAGTGATTCCCTCGCTCCGTTTCAAATGATCCAGAGTGACCATGAGCCCTTCCCCCTTTTGAGTATGGTGTCTGTTGACCCTGCCGCCTTCACCTACCTACAGGTTAGTGAGAAAAGCCTTCAACCGCACAAGGTGTGGTTGGTGGCAAGGAACTCAGAGAAGGGGCTGTGACACTAATCCCGACTCTCTCCTAGGTTAGCTAAGGGGGGTGGCCCCTAATGAAAAATTAAGTTAAAAGATGTGAGTTTCTAGGAGAATTGTTAGAGTTAAATAGATTATCTCTTGAAGATTTATAAGCAAAACTGAAAAAGAAGTATGAAATACATAAACAACTACTGCCTTCCAAGTATTTGCTCTTTAAGAAATGAAATTGTATTTTGCTTAAAACAAAAGTAGAATGCTTAAAAAATTGAAAGCAAAGCAATCTTGAAATGGAGACAAAGATGACATGAAAGAGTCAAAATGATAATCTACAATTAGTGTACAAGAACTAGATCAAGACATGCAAGTAGAACTCCATATTTGTCTAGTTAAAACCATGCTCTAGGTAGCAAATAAAATACTTGAAAGCACAAGATATTGATCAAGAAAAATATTTAATTTAAATTTATGTGATCTTAGTAGGCTAGAGGAAATGAAACTTCCTCTTTCAAAATTGTTTGATGAGATTCTTGAGGCAAACCGATTGGGTCCTATTCTTGATCTTGGGAGTTTGTTCGTTTATTGGAGAGTTATCCCACGCCCAAGTAAATCCTTCAACCAAATCTAAATATCTCTACACACTTGAAAAAAGATGTCAGCAATCATAAAGGGATTATGTTATACAATGACGGAGAAGACTAGAGATTTCACCAAAAATCTTCTAATGCTCCTCTTCCTAGAGTATTTCTCTAACCCAAAAACCATACAAGATAACTTGTATATGTTAATCCAAACAAGTTGCAAAATGATAACTAGCATAATCCAACATACATGTAGAATGTAAAGCACAACAATTGAAATAACGTCACCTCAAGGAATGGAAGGAGAACGCCAACACAATAGTACCCCAAAGTCCTTTTATTATATGAAAATGAACACAAAATCTAGTAGAGTCTTCATAAGCCCAATAGCTCGTTCTCAAAAAAAAATATGAGAGTTCAAGACTCATATAAATAAGAAAATGAGAGATGATCCCAAGGAAAATTCCAATGGAAAGTGTAGCAATGATCAAACAAGTGGCTGCTCGACTGTCCATCAAATATTTTCAAATCTGCCAGCATACATTCTTATCATTGCCAAGTGTAAAATCCATGTGTTATCATCAACATATAACTGCCTCTAATTGCTGCGTACAAGCTGTAGTTGACTGCTGTGTTCAATCATTTCCTCGTGCATATTCGTTGAGCTGCCATGTGTGGTATGAGTGACTAAAAGAAGCAGCAAAATCCCACTCATATCTCAGCCAATCAAACCAAAAGATGACACCTATTACAAGTGCCAACAAATTGCCAATAAACTGTCTGTAGAGTGTTGTAATGAACTGCAAGTGGCTGCCCACGTGTAACCTTAATTGCTGTGCGTATATCCTCATGTGGGCTGGCAGTGTTGACTGCTGTGTTAGCTCCCAAACATATCTGCATATTTAGCTTTTTTATTGGCTATTAGTGGGAGATAAGTGGGGACAAACTCTGGCACAACTTCAGTACTGTCCACTATGCTTAACTCTTCAACAAATCTGAATCAAAATTGTTATCTACATAATGCGTATGACCAAGTGGGCACAAAATCTGACACAAGTGATAGATTTGTTCCCCACTAACCTTGTAGTCAACCTGCCATGTGGGAAAGTCAACTCCACTCAAACCAAACCTCAAATTTATTGCTAGGAAATCCGTGAAGGATACAAGGATGTTATGACCAAGTGGGGGCAAACTCTGACACAAGTGATAGATTTGTTCCCCACTAACCTTGTAGTCAACCTGCCATGTGGGACAGTCAACTCCACTCAAACCAAACCTCAAATTTATTGCTAGGAAATCCATGAGGGATACAAGGATGTTTCGACCTGCTGACTTGGCCTTAATGATTTTCCCATATGGCTGCCATGTCATTGCTTGTCCCCCACTAACTTTAATGTGCACCAACATGTTGAAATAAATCAAATTATTTAAACTTTAGCCATAAGTAATATTTCAACGTTGCCTCTTTAACTCAACATTGACCCTTTTGACTCCCTTTGACTTGCATTTGGAACTTTGACTTTGAGTTGTGCTTTGTTTGGTGGGCCCCACATTGCTGCTACATCACCTTTGATATTCCTTTAACTTTCCATGTCAAAATTTGACTTTTTTGACTATGAAAAAATTTCTAAACTTTTCCAATTATTCAATTTTTTGAATTTTTTCCTCATTTTTGCCACTGACATTAGGAAAATCGACTTTTGAAGGACTATAAGTCGTTTTTTGACCCCCAAAGTTGGTCATAGGATAATGATGGGTCTTTGAAGATGAATTTCGAGTAGTCACACGCCCCAAACATTTTTCAAGTCCACTTATTTACATCATTACATAGAAAATAATTAAAAAATCCCGTTTTGCAGGAAATTTTTAATTATTAAAAAATCCTACTTAGACCTAGCCAAATTCCACGAAATTTTTTGTGTGATCTAGTATGGTAATATAGATCGACTCTAGATACTAAGATGTGTTAGGGGCTCAACCTTCAAACCGTCACCCTGGCTTTGGGGTAAAAAATGAGTGAAAAAGCCCATAAAATTATCCACCTTTGAAAAAGAAGAGATAATTAACCAGATAAAAAAACACTCCAAAGTATACTCGTTTGCTGATCTAGTTCCAACATCCTAGGCCTGTTACAGACTCAAAAACTCAACATTACTAGTATCACTTATTGCAATTCCCCGCAGGGTGTGGAATTTGGTTACAAGAAAGATGATGAGAAGATAGAAGTAGAGTTAAAAAACTCTGTTGACTGATGATATCTGATGTACAAGTGTCCTCTGGATCATCCTTGGGCATGGAGTCTTTTATTTAATCATCAGGTGCCACTCCAGTGGTCAACAATGTCAAGGAAGAACCCCTGATTGACTATACTTTATCTCCTTTGACACACCCCCAAGATCATGGTCAATTTATAATCCCCCCTTTTCGCTATGATCATCATGGGCAACCTACTTGTGTTTTTCCATCTCATCAGTCTCCTTTGCCTACTAATCATAATCCTATAGAGGCCATAAAATATGACATAAATGATAAGGACCATAATGGAAATAATATGCCTGAGATTGTCATCTATCAATATTTTATGAGCCTAATCATTGATGTCTCTATATTTTGGCTAGAAGTGAGGATCTCATGGACTAGATTACATCCTTTTCTTTCCTCTTCTCACATGGTCATCCATGTGTGGGCATTCTATTTACCTACCTCCCACCAACCTTATCATCCATGTGATTCTGTCCACATTCGCTTTGGCATTTATTACATGAGTAATCAAATAGGCCGACATATTTCTATTGATTTGATGATATGTTGGTTGCACTGACTTTATGATTACACTTAGTATTAGTTTTGTACCATATGCATGTTAGGGTAGGATGCATTGCATGCTGATTTTCGCATTAGAACTTATGACATATGATATTTCTCATGGTAGATTAGCTGCATTTTGATTAAATTTGCTTATTTTTATTTTTCTGTTGATTTTATGGTCTAACACTAAGCATGGGTGACCATAAGACACCATAAAAACATGTTTCCCTGTGGGTTTAGTCTTTGATATGTGTAGGTAATAGGTCTACGGTAACCAAAAGATTGCTGGTGTTCTCATGACCTCCCATTCGAGTAGCTTTGCCCACTTTTCCAAGAGATCATGCCCTAGTTGGGGCCATATGTTACCCACCATTTTGTGGGTGATATCACTAGGAGAAAGTTTTTTTCCATGATGGTCCTAAGTCGGTAGTCAGCAGCCCCTCGCAACCACCAACTAGTTCGATGTATCATTTCTTCGCCACCTGAGCCAGTGATGTGGTCCCTCACCCATTTGTCATGATCATATGTTTGAAGGTGGGCCTCCCAAACCTAAAGGTATGCTTTTTTATTTGATAAATGAGTATTCTAGTTTATTTATCATAGAAACTTTGGGCATGGATTAATGGGGGGATTCGGCGGAAAGAGTGGACTAGGTCTGTGCTCTTGTCCCCTAGATCTCTTTTGGGATGTTAACCTTGTACCCTAGTTTCGTGGGATCTCTTTTAGTGGCCTATTGGTTTTAGGGATGGTACTACATGGGAAACCCTAATTTTGGTTGCATGGTCCCACTCCCTGATTCACATATATTAGTCCCTTTGCACTCATTACACTCCCAATCATCTCTCCTCCCACCTGGGTCCACATTCTTCCACTGGGTCCACATAGGGTTAGCCACCCCTTCCCCTTGCCCCACATACTGGGTTAGGCCTGGAATGATGCTCGGACGTTGATGGAGCTAAAAGAAAAAGAAAAAGCATAATTAGTCACATTCAACAGGAAATTGTACCACAAAATGCAAAAGATGGTCAGGACAAAAGCACTGCGCAAGTGGGCAAAAGCCATGACATGAGCTCTACCCCATTTCATGGCCATCACCTTGGTTCCTACATGGCCCTTGATGAGCCTCCTTTATTATTAAGGAACCCATGCTTGTCCCAATCCCCGTTGGGTGATGAACCGCTCCACCTTATAAGGGGGTATCCACTGCTATAATTTACGCATCATGCTCTCATTACCTAGAGCCCCGAGCAGTTAACCAAAGAAAATCATAAGAAGGCAAAAGGCATATGAAGAAGGGTGGAAAAATCAAGGCCAGGATAACTCATGCACCACGATTGTTCCCTGCTACACATTTTTTACCCAAGTGCGGGCTTCTCTTTTATTAGCTACCCTTGTATCATGGCATGTGATCCATGTTGCCCCTTTCATCCCTTACTCCATTCCATTATTATGCTACATTCCACCACCATTTGAAGGATGTACCATTGACATACCACCCCCTTTAGAGGTAGAAATCACCTAATAGGATGTCTGGTTAACCCTATTTGGAGCTGTGAGACATTAACACATGCCAAATCCCACTATGGAAGGGCATGCTATTGTGAAGTGCTCACTTGTTATCCATGGTTATAAACACTGTTACTTTATTTATTTAATGACTTGGTGTGCTGGAAGGCACGGGGACGCATTGGATCTTATGCAGGTTTGCAGGTGGTTTCCATTTGGGTTTGGTCTCCCTATACGGGGTCCTGACCCCAGAGGGCTACTTTGGCACATGTAGGGTGTGTATAGAGAGCCATGGGCCTCCACAACAGTAGACAACACTCCCTGGATCCCCACAGTGATTCAAAGATTACTCCTGGTTGACTTATTAGACAAGGAAGATGCACCTAATCCTTCATGCCCAACTGGTCTCAGAGTTGCGCCATACACTTGACAGATGATTAAAAATTTGCACGATGATGTGGCATCACATATACCATCATCCTAGCCCTTGCAGGTGATCTACAGGCATCTTTGATTTGGCCATAGTTGCCAATTTTAACACTCCCTCTCAATTAGGGAGAACTCCATCTGTTGATCCATATGTTTGACTATACTATCTCTCCCATTAATGCCTTGCATTGCTCTGCTCTGCTGAGCTCTGCTTTGTTGAGCTCTGCTCTGCTCTGCTGAGCTCTGCTTTGTTGAGCTCTGCTCTGCCCTGCTGAACCATGAAGAAGAAGAATTGATCGAGAATGTCTCATACCATTCTCTACTGACCTGAAGTCAGTTCCATTGATCCTAGATCAATATCACAAGAGAGTGTCTCAAATCACTCATACTGATCCCATATCAATGGAGGTCATCCTAGCATAGGGAGTACGGTAGATACAATGATGTGTCCATCAATAGTACTACTATGGTCCTTAACCCATTTCCCTGCTCATTGATTAGATGACAAGTACTTCCCACCCAGACTACATGGGTAGGATGGCTTAACAGGAGAACTAATCATCCTGTCCCACAGGAGAACGAATCATCCTGGCTCGCAGGAGAATTAATCATCTTGTCCCAAAGTCGCCATGAGGTATCACAGGGGAAGGTTGAACCTTTCACGCTGTACATAACGCACCACCATGGGAGGGTGAGTCGCCCTGTGGTCGTATGTCGCTCCAGTAAGTACCCCAAGCCCCCTAGAGCTCCCAAAGCTCAATGCATGCAACATGCAGGACCCTTATAAGAAGGTCTCTCAACGACTCTAAGTCGTTCAGGAAAGTCACATATTTGACCTTTCCTCGGGGCTTTGACAAAATGTTTGCGACCTATACATCAGTCTCACTGCGATGGAGCCTCCTTACTCATCGACATACCATATCCCAGATAAGGTAGTATCTGATGTCTATCTGCTGGAGCAATCATCGAATACGGGATTCCTCAACAATCAAATCCTCCCTTGGTTGTCTCAGAGGATCATGGTGGTATTCATCATGTGTACAAATAGCTCACTGAAGAGCTTCCACAACCAGGCAGCTTCATACGAGATCATACTCATGGCTATGTGTTCGGTCTCGACAGTGCTTATAGCCACTGACTTCTGCTTCATGCTCATCCATGATATCGAAGCAGAACCTAAAAAGAACCAGCACTGGGAAGTGCTCTAGTGATCCTCCACACTGCCTGCCCAGTCAGCATTTGAATAATCATGCAACTTCATATTTCCGGCAGTGTATTTCAATCCATGAGAGATTGTGCCACGAAGATATCTCAGAAGATTCTTGGCACCAATCCAGTGAGGCTCAACCAAATATGAGCTCACCATGCTAACTGCAAAACATATATCCGGACGGAAGTTCACCAAGAACATCAATGCAAATGAGTTTATGAAACTCGGAGGCATTTCTCAAATCTGGGCTGGCATAACCACCATATAACTTCTTAAAGTTAAGATCCTCGAGGTAGTCACTGGCTTGTAGTTTACCATTCCACATCCAGAATCCAACTCCCTTTTACTTCTGCAAGTGAGAGGGTCTGCACCTGTCAGAAATAGGTCGTCCTCAGAAGGTGCCGGTATGAGAGGTCTATCATCCACAACCTTTGAGCAATGGTTTGGCTCGGTTTCACTCCTAGTGAATATCAGCTTCATCAGACAGCGATCAATTCTCTCATACTATGCCCGAGGTGTTTTGCTTCAAGCCATAGAGGGCTTTCTTCCACTTGTATACATGAGATTCCTGATCATGAACCTCAAATTCCTCAGGTTGTTCCAAACTTGTGGACCTGCTACATGAGGGGAATGGTCCCCTTGTGAGATTTTCCTTCGGTACATCTCAGACATGTACCTTCATGCTCCTTTTGAATTCAGGCATCCCTGTCGTCATCTTTCCATCGATGAATGCCACCCTGAAACCTTCGACTTCCATTGCCAAAATGGACACCAGGTTCTTCTTGCGATCAGGTGCATAAAAGAGGAAGCTTTCTCTTACATAAACGAGATTCTGTAAGTGAATCGAGTTACCCTCATTCAATTGAGGAGTAACATCCTACACCCTTTTCGGAATAGGTGGCATCAGCTCCACGTATAATCCCACGATTGTTTCCATCTCTACCAGATTCGAGAGAGCACCCTTCTATCCGATGAGGTGCCTTGAAGCACTACAATCAGTAAGCCAGATTCCCAAAGAGTCTGAAGGAGAGGGCCAATACAAAATGACGCTTCTTTATCTTATCAGAAACAACATTTGATTCTTCATACCTGGGGTTCCTTGCTTTCATTGAAGAGTCAGCTATATTCTTGATGACTTGCATTACCTGTCAGTCCTCTGATCATTGAAGATGTCCCTGGAATGATTGTTATCATCATCAAGTGATGTGTCCCTGCCAGTCGGACACTCCTTCGCATAATGGCCGAACTGCCTTTCCTTCCATCCTTAGATTTGGACTTCCCATAGAAGTGATCTTTAGGTAGGCCATCAGAAGCTTCCATTGCGCCACTCTGAAAATATTCTCTGCTCTGACTTCACCCAAGGTGAATTTGAAGATGGATGAGGAACCCATTGATCCTTTTGTACTTTCCCAACTGTCTTCGGTGATTGCTCTTTCACTCTTGCTTGGGCTTTGTCTTCACCTCAGCTCTGATACCATGTTAATTTTAGGTATGTTCTATGCTAGAGCAATTTATTTCAATTTTTCACAGTTAGCTCAATACCTTTTCCAGATTAGCAATCACATCAGCATATAAGTAAACTGTAGATAGAACATAAATATAAATCGTAGAAGACAAGTAGAGAGGAAGAGATCCCAAATGCGTGTTCAAATGACTTTCAAGGCGCCTCTATTTATACTAAAACGTTGAGCACATGTGGGGTGTATTTGGTTGCTCGCTGACCTTGACGAATTGTCCCATAACACAAATAAATTCATATCTCCTTGAATACTTATCGGAATCGGATGATCTTTAGATCAATCCTACACCTCTCGATGAGAGGGATCCAAGAAAAATATCAGCTGCCATTAATAAGATGACCCACATGGAGTTTGGCCCGAGTTGCCAATTTTAACAAATTTTAATGCTATTCTTTGCTCTATTTTTGTCACATATATTGTTGCTGGGATTTTGCTATTCTAGGGCTAATTTGCTGTATCTATTATTGCAAAATTGTGGAAATTTTGTTTCTAGATAATGATGCTTCATGTATGGGCCATGTATGATGAGTGAATTTTCTTAGGGATATTTCATAGTTTAAATTTATCTTGATAAGCCATCTATTTTGCAAAATGAAGTATAAAGTCGCTGAAGTTGCTCTCCTTTGCCCTAGTGCTAAGTGAAGTTGCCTTTAAGGTCTCCTTGACCAAGAAAATCAAATCTGAATTCATATTCGTTCTTGAATCCAATCAACCCAAAGGATTAGGCATTGGTCTACCATAGATGATTACCCTAAAACTTATTTGTCTTCACCTTCTCCTCTTCTTTCTAGGTCTAGCCCCATAGGTCACCTAGGGCATCGAATATCTCACAATCTAGCAATCCAAATACTTTGCATTTTGGTCCACAACTGCGCGGGTGTGTCCTCAAGAAGCCCTCCAAATTTCATGAGATTCCGATGGTGGGATTTTGAGATATTGCAAGCCCTAGCTCAAAGACCAATTTTTGCCCTTGGTTTTCCTTAAGCTAGTTACCTCATTGGGATCATTGTGCCACCTTTCATTGAATCTTTTTTCTTTGATCCCCTTCTCTTCCTTGATTAGGTCAAACTCATCATTGGTTGCTAAACCATCCTCCCTTGACTTAATCTAGGGTTCATTTGGTCCCATGTTTCGTTTCCTATCAAAGCTAACTTTTCAAGGATGACTTAGGAATCCAAGTTCCATAAGGATTTTGAGGAATAGGAAGCTCCATTGCATGACATACTCCCTAATTCTAACCCTCACATCCTCATCAACCTTTCTTAGAAAAACCCTATACCTTGCTTACAAAGCAAGCAAGCCCTAATTTTGAGTTTCTCCTTCGAAATGGTGATTGGAATCACGTCTTATCCATTGCATTGATATATTCTTTGTAAGTGAGTCGTCATATCGAGTCTCCTCCCATCGGTGAAAGTCCGTAAATAGTAGGGAGCCTTAGCTAAGGTGACAGTGGGCTAAGTCTCCATTGTTTCCCTTGTCCTAGCAGTGGCACCTTTAGGACCCCTGCTAGTTTGAGTGGTAACAAGGTTAATTGGCTGAATCGAGAATGAAAATAGTGCATAGATTTTGATTTGGGCTATGTGACATATTGTGGATCGACATGATAGTTTGCTGCTTGGTTGTAAAGAAAGGATGAGCCTATGTGCCTTTTCCCCTATGGATTGTGATGTTCGAGGGTGCTCTGCACGTGGGACAATGTTGAGAATAGCCAAGGATGTTATGGAAATCACAAGAGGATCTTGAATCCTAGCTGTGTGCAACGATAATTTCCGGATGGATGGATGGGAGCATAAATTATAAAATGGAGATCCAAATACAACTTATAAATTGTTGAGCATGCTTTCCGGAAAATGTTTGGTGAAAAGAACATATGTGATGTTATTCGTAAGTGGTTGAATTAAGTAATTGGCATGTTTAGGTTTCCTGTTCCTTATTTTTTGATTCAAAAGTGGGTGTTCATATACATCTTCACTATTTATAAACTTTCTTTCTCATGATTAAATTAGTTCAATCTTTCCAAACTGAAATTTTTATCTTGTGCGCTGTGGTTTATCATGGAAAATGGTGCCAAGGGTTGTGAGGTTATTGTCAGTGGCAAACTTAGGGCACAGTGTGTTAAGTCAATGAAATTTGAGGATGGCTACATGATTTGTTTTGGTCTACCCGTTAATGAATATATTGATTGGGTAGCAAGGTTTGTTTTTGTTGAGACAGGGTGTTCTTGGAGTAAAGTGAAGGTCATAATGGAAGATGTTATTTTGGACCATGAGTAATAAACAATAATCTTGGATATCTTAGCATTATGTGGTATGTTTCAGATGCAACTTTGATTCACCTACAAATGGAAGTTGAAGTTTTGTATAGAAAGTTTGGGATCGCAGTAGGGGCTTGATGCAGAATCATCAAATCTTTGACTCTTTTTTTGTTGAGGGAAATGCGCTTGCTGTTTGTGAAACAATTGGTAGCCTAGGCAAATGAAGCTGCGACATGATGAATAATAGGGGCTAAGATGATCGATCTATTCGATTTGTGGCTCAACATGCGCGGTAGAGTCTAATTCCAAGTTGAGTGAAAGCAGAGGAGGATGGTTGTGGTAAATCCTGGTCAGCTGAATCTATAGGAGGCGTCCTTGTGGGGTTCTCGTAGTGTTAATTGCTTTGTAAAGCTTGAACAAAATGGAGAAGGCACATATGGGCAAGTTTACATGGCCAAGGAGATTGAAATTTGAGACCAGAGAAATTTTTGAATTGAAGAAAATTCGTATGGACGACAAAAGAGAGCCATTTCAGTTTCTCCATGAACCATACTGAGATTCATATCCTCACATCATCAATATGAAAAATAACTCCTATTGGTCTATGGCTATTGAGTTTTAGTCACATGATCCAAATTTGGGCACTGGTTACGAGCTTGTGTTGAAGTGGACCATCAAGTATATGTTTGAGAGCACAAGGAAGGTGGAATCTAGGCACTCAAGAGAGTAGAGTTTTATGGTATAAGTGGAGTCACGTACTCATTAACTCACGGTGTTGTTAAGAACATTAATCTAACCATTGTTGCAACAAATGCTATTATATCACCTGCATGTGCACTGGAGGTATTCAAGATTGTGACCAGATCCAACAAAGATTCGTTAAATATTCACTGGTATTGAAGGTCTCCATACAAGTGTAATTGAGTTTGGGAAAGATAACGATTGTTTAGTCTATAGTCCTAGAGTTATCATTGAGTTGGTAACTATTGTAACTTTGCAAAAAAGTTTATGGATCTCCTTACACGACATTTGATATTTAAGATGTGTTTGCTCAAATACAACCGAGGTTGTCCAAGAATGGTGATAGGGTGACTCAAACATTGGTTCTGGTAGTAGTTGTAATCTCATGTCGAGTTGGAAAGCAACTATTGGAGGTTATAGTGTTATATGGATGCATGTTTGGAAAGCACTTCAGAACATCAAAGAAAGACAATAGAGGTCGATGCCACTGTTACCCATGAAATGAAGGGATAAAGAGCCATGGCAATAGCTTTCTTTAGCATCGATGATGAGGTGCAAGGTGGTCAAATTGTCGATTGACCATAATCTCAACAAAGTTGATGATATGGCTCGTGTAGAGGCTTGAATTGTGGGTGAGAAGAGAGTGATACTGAAAACAAAAGAAGATCGATAGCCAAATTATTGAGGTATGTCCTTTTACTTTTGGTTATTACCATCTGTTTAAAGCCATGCAAATTATATTTGAAATTGTTCAAATCAAATGCAATCGTGGCCTAAAAGATCTTGCTTATGTAATGAAGTGAAGTCAATGGTATGCATTGGAGTTTATTTTTGCAAATTAAGAGTCTGTTAAATCAAGGTTCTTGTATTTGAGTTGTAAGTATAAGCAAAGTGATGAAATGAATTGAGTGAAAGTCATTGCAGTCAAGTGAAAAAACTAAAACTCATGAAGAGGTCGTTGATGTGTAAAAAGGGTGCATGATTGGTGTTACATGATGCCCGAAGCTTATATTTATGGTCTAATCATTGCATGGGAATTGTAATGTAAACTGTCAAAGTCAAGTTGAAAAAGTTGTAGTCAAATGTCATTGTTGTAAGACTAGATGGAAGAAGAGTTAGGTTATTGTTTGCACAAATCTGAGTTTGTATTGAAACTGGATATTCCAACAATAGGTAAGCTTTTGCCTTTTCACAATTACCAGGCATTATGAAGAAATGAAAAATCAAAGTTAATGGCGTAATGCAGAATCCAACAAGAAACACATGTTGTAACTATGAAATTTCAGGGCAGTGTAGAAGATTGCAGGTATTAAAGGAGAAGTTGACTATGACAAAATAATGTAGTGAAAGAAGAATCAATGAAGACTAAAGCAGAAAGCAAAGGATGCATAGTTCATGAAGATGACTTAAAGAGAAAAGAAGAATTGTGGTAGAAACCTTACAGCAAGAAAGTTGTAACAAAGGGAAGAACAACTTCTAGTTGTGTTTGGGTAGAAGTTGCGAAGACAACTCCACAGTTGTGTTGAATTTCCACGATCTTGGGTCTAAGTTAGAATCTTAAAATCTCTGACGCTACCAAACCAAGAATCTCAACAAGAACTACTTTGCACAGCGAAAATTATAAAGCAGTAAATTGCATATGCACAAGTATACACAATTTTTAACAAACTTGTACAATAATTACAACCCAATCTTCGTTATATTAAACCAAATCTGAATAATACAACAGTCTATGGTATACAAGATGCAATGACAAACTTCGCTGCAGCTTCTATGTCATATCTTGTCCTATTGGTCCTTCGCTCCCGTACTACTCACTTGTTGTCCCTTAGTCCTTCAAAGTACAACACATAGAGACTTCAGGAGGGCTGCCACCTAGCACTGCTGCAAGTCACTTCTGCTGCATGTACACGGGCTCATCAATCTGCTCTCTAGGTTGGCCAATTCCCGAGCTCCAATCTCCCAGGCTATCAGTCACTTTTTTCCATCAAAGTGCTGCACTTTTGGCACCAATCTTCACCCAACCTTCAACTATTCTTCGTCACTTAAAGATAGCTTGTCTAGGCTACTTTGGACATCCACACGTTGCCCTCCAACAGTGCAAAGATGCCCAATCCTTTACTATGAAATATGCTCCTAATTGAAGTCTTCTTTCCACCCAAGTCTACTTCAATTCATGGCTCCCATAGGCTGCAGAATAATTTCATCCAAATATGGTCAAAACAATGACCCAACACACAACATACTGCTGCTGCAATACTGTTGTTTTACTGTCCCTAGTTAGGTCTTGTGCATGCTGCAACAACCCTTAAGAAACCAGTCTAACAACCTCCTCTTTGTTGCGGGCTAGGCAAAGTGATCTGAAAATCACTCTTGAGTGATCTCAGTTAAAGAATTATTGAATGAAGGTATTACAGACTCATGTGCTGGTGCGTGTCTATGTTATTTTAGGCAATAGATTAATCAGATTGCAAAATACACAGACATTGGAAGAATGGAAAACAGTAAGAGGAACATAGTAAGCAAATGCAAGAAGTTTGAAACAGATGATGCTTGGTAGGGTGGTTTTTGGATTCCCCAAGCCATTAGAGTACACAGGCTCTTTTCCAAACTAGATCTTGACCTCTCTGGTCTTTAATGGGAGAAGCCACTCAATTCCCGACAGATCCTCTCAGGGACTGCTTGAACCTCTCAAGCTTTCTGTCTGCTCGATGCTGCCTTAGGTTAGCTCGGCTCTCTGCTTTCTGCTTTTTACTTCAATGTCTCTTCTTCGCTCTCACTTTCTCTGTCTTCGTTCTCTCCTTCTCTCTTCTTCGTCATCTTCTGTTCTCTGTCTGTTCATGGCTTAAAGCCAATCCGTCCTCGACTGTTCGATTCCTCTTCCGCCCCTTCGGTTCGCCTGCTGTTGTTCGTTTGGAGTTCCCTGCCTCTGCGTCATCGTCAACAGCTTATAGGGAGTGGCCACTTGTCCTCTTGCAAATTGCGCCAGCTCTGCCTCTACGGTTCGGTAATCTAGTTACACTATGGAATGACTCATCCGCCAACTCAGCGATCAAATCAGACTTCAAACTTCTCTATGCCGCGGCTCAATTCCCCTGTCAAATTCGATTTCTCCATTGGGTGCGATCTCCGCCGTTAGATCTGGAGCCCCCAGTTCCGACGTTATTCGCTCATTTCGCACAGTTGACTTGCTCTACCGTTAGCATGCGATGAGCAACGGTTTTCTCTTTCATCCGTGGGACACGTGTCGTGCGTTGAATGGAATCGCTCGTTTTCAGCGAAATCCGCTTACCGCCCAAGGATGCCCCAGATATACCATTGGTTTCGGAGTGCGGGTCCCGGCGTTGGATTCTTCTTTCTGCCCTCTATCATCTCATGCCATCACATGTCCAAAGTTCTCCATGGAAGTGCCCTAAAACACGATTGTTACAAAACCGTAAGCTTGGGTTCCAAGCCCATAAGTGACTCTTGTGTTACTTTGCCGTTCAATCCCCAAAGCCTAGGGCTTGGAGTACCTCCCAAACTACTAAAAAATCAACAAGTTACAAATGTGGGTAGAGTTGTCTAGAGAAAAAGAGTAGGCAAAGCTCTTGAGAGAAAGTGAGAACACGCAAAAGCCTACAACTATGGTAGTTGAAGAGCAGAGTAAGCTCAAAAGATTCCAACGGAAGGAACCAATAATACCAAAAAGCCAAGTTCAAGAAAGGAGCTTGGTGAGTTATTGTGTAGCAAGGTGAAACAAACTTGTTACTGCAGAGGCTATTTGCAGCTCATAGTGGGCATGGAGAAGCTCACAAAGGGAGAGAGAGATGACTATGGATAGTTAGGTAAAGGGTTCAGAAGGAAGCCACAAAAAAATGAAAGAAGACATCGACTCCATGATAGAAGATGCATAGATAGTTGAAGCAGATGGACTCATATGCAAAAGGATGAAGCAACAAAAGATGGACACAACAAAGCAGTACAAGTGAAGTAGCAGAAGCATATTTAACAAAGAAGAGGCCAATGAAGCAAGGTATAAATAAAAGTGTTTTGTGTGCGGTAGAAATAATAAGTCCATGAAGCATAACATCCCTAGGAAATGGTCCTTGGACACTGTCCTTTGATATGGATCTGGGTTAGAGATTGAGAACTTTTGAAATTGAATGTACCTGAGTCAATGATGACAAGGAAAAGTGTACCCCACAGAGTTTGTGGAGAAATACCATTTATGTAAGGGTTTTGTCATCATGTACTATATGTGGTAAGAATAAACGACGAGAGGATGTATAGGATCATTCAGAGAGAAACTTGATATGAGTAGAATCGTTGATTGAGGCTGTTGAAGTTCACGCCTGGCAAAATCGCCAATTTGAGGCAGTCCACACTTGGCATAATCACCTATCTTAGTGAGGAGGTAGTCAGGGAGATTTCACGTAATTAAATGGGCTTTGTGCAGGAACAAAGTGACATTGAGGAGAGCAAACTATGTGGTAGAAGTTTGCAGGGACAAGAGCCCATGAAGATTTTGTTCCTTGGGTCTCATGCAGGAGCATCAACAATGGGGTTATAAGTGTTAGAAATGTAACTAGTTTCGGTCTTCATAATTATTGCTGTACCCATTTCAATACGTATATCTTGTTGAAAAGTGTAACTAGGTTCAGTGTTCATAATGACATGTGTAATCTTGATTTTATGTAATTGATGTAAGGAAGAAAAATAAAATTATTTTTGTAATGTTTGAATCATGGGTTTCATGATCAAGGAATTTTATTTTTAGAGGCTCCCATTGTGAGCTATTAGGTTTAGTCATCAAGTCATAAAGTCTAGTAAAGTCAATGTCAAGGATTGAAGACCCATTTGGGCTTGTAATTCATTGTAAAATAAAATTTGTTAACCCTCCAAGACCATGTCACAAGCTCTCCTTCAAGTCGGCCAAAGGAGGAATCTAGAAAGGCATGTCGGCCTTGTCACCAAGAGAAGAAGGCTTATTTTGGATGCTCAAACCACTATAAATAGGGTAGCTCGGTGTCATTTGAATACACAATTCGGTCATGGCAATCTGAACCAAGAAAAGGTGCAAAGATCACAAGAGAGAAGCCTCTCATCACCAAGCAAAGGCAAGAGGAAGACAACCAAAGCATTTTTTTGATCTATTTTGGGCTGATTCACTCCACACGTGTGAAGAATTTATGCTCTCCAAACTGTAGGAGTTGAGGTATTGTAGTCACACTTAAAGGTGAAATCAAGGAGAAGATTAAGATGTATCTCAAGCTGAGTTGACAAAGAAGAAATCTCCCACTAGAGCAAAGAGAATCAAGGTTCTAAAGTTGGTCAATCACATGTGCTAGGGTTTCTGAAGTAGGGTGTTGAAATTTCTAAGTCTTAACATGTCAAAAATTCTTCTTGCATTATCTGGTTTATTTCACCTACTTGTTTATTGCTTAACAAGTTATTTAACCATATAAATACTGAAAATAAACACAAATGCAGTCTCAACCATCTACAGATCATCAACGGAAATAATAGACAAACAAACTAGGGACACTGTTATTTTTAGACAATTGTCCCCGGAAAAACCCAACTTGGGAAAACTGGTGCAGTAGTTCTGAGGGTTTTATTATTAAGCAACTTTCTTGAGTACAACTAGGGTGCCAAACTGGCTCACCCAACTGAGATATCTATCTAGCGGTAATACCCCTCTCCGGAAGTAGATATTCGACAAGTCTGCTCCACGAAAATCTCTCCAACGCTTCTTTGAGGCTCTACGTTAACCCTCCTAGCCTCTGCGTCACTCTGAAACCCCTTGCTTTAGCCTTCTGCTGCTTTGTGCTGGCTCTCTGGCCTTTTGCGTCACCCACGTAGGTCCTGCTAGCCTCTGTGCAGTCACTCTGTCCCTTTGCATGGCTCTTGCTGGCTTTGCGTAGCTTCAGTCTTTGCGCTGGCCCCCCGACACTATCTCTAGCTCTTTGCTATGCATTCACTGCCCCTCGCTGCAACTCAGATCACTTGTTCGAATTTTCTCAGCAAACCTCATTCCATAAAATCGAACTGACTGACCCTCAAGCCTCCTCTTATACTTTTTCTGTTGAGTCTTCAATGACCGAGATTAAATCGCTAATCAACGACTAAGATTAGATTTGGTTTGATCCATGTCATTTAGAACATTCTCACCCAGTTTTATATTAATACCCATTAATATTTTAATTTTCCCAAGTTTAGACTTGGGAACTCCATTAAAAATATTAATTATTTCAATATCTCTCTAACCGGGTGGAATTTCCCCAAACCATTTCTGGGTCTTGGAGATCTCATGTGCTTTAGCCTCTCCACCAAATTTCATGGCTAGAGCACATATGATGCTACCCCAAATCAACACTCCCTCTTAGCGAGGAATGTGCTCTAGTAATGCTCCATCACTGAACATTACCTTGATCATCCAGCACCGGTACCTGTGCTAATGCTTGGCCTGCTTCCCAATGTCCTCTGCATTGCTGCCTCTTGGATTGCTGCCCATGGCTCTGCCACTGCTACATTTGTACTGCAGCTCCTCTGCATCCGTGCTGCTGCTGGTCCTTCCTCCCAACACTGCATCTGCACTGCAGCTCCCTCTCATCATGTTGCATTGTGTTGCCTATAACACTACCACTGCTAATTGCTGCACTGCAACTCAGTTACCTGAGAAGTAAGTAACTGATCTACCCAACTACTGACATCTTTGTCAGGCTAGAAGCCCTCTGATGCTAAAGCTACCTCTGCTGCTATCTTGTGCTACCTCTACTCTGTTGCACACTTTTGTGCCTCTCTCACTGCTACAATTGCCTATGTGCCTTCCTGCACTGCTGCAACGTCATCTGTGCCTCTCGCACTACTGCAACTCCCACTGCACTGCCATAGACCACTGCACTCTAGCATTGCCTTATCGCTCCATCTGCATCTTGCTTCTATTGACATCCGTCATCCTGCTACTGTCTCTCTGGGCTCCCATCGCTGGATATGATCCAAGAGTTTGGGTACCTCAAGGATCTTCCACCTCATCTTCTGTAGTCCTCCTGACTATAGCTCGATGTCACCCCACCTCTTTTCTAGAGGTGCATGAACACTCATGGCACAGTGGACACCGGGTTGCATAATGACCCAACTCCCCACAATGGAAACATTTCACCTTGGAGATGTCCTTCTTCTTCCTCTTCCCCTGCTGTCTCGCAGATGCGAGAGCCGCATCCTCCTCCTCCTCTTTCTTGATTCAACCTCCTTTGCTGCTTCTTTCCACCTTGGTCAATTGTTTGATTTCCTCTTGGCGAAGAGCTGCCCACATCTCTTCCCATCCTGGAAGAGTCACTCTGCCTAAAATTATTTGGACAAATGTCTCCCAATCCTCGGAGACTGCATTCAGGGCGGTTCTCACCATGAACTCCTGATCCAGCGCGGCCCCTATGGAAGTAAGTTGGTCCCGAATCTCTTACAACTTGCTAAGGAATAGATCTATTTGCTCCCCCTTCTGCATCTGATACGACCACAACTAATTCTCCAGTAGCATCTTCCTCTACACGGAAGTGCCTTGATACAATGTCGTCAAGGTATGCCACATCTCCTTTGTCGTGTTCTTCTCGGCAATATGCTGAACTACACGATCCTTGACCCCATCAAGGATTATGCACTTTTCCTTGGCCATTGCATCCTCATACCTTTCATTATCAACTGGGTCAATTGGGATAGCCATGGTTCTCAAGGCGAATCCCTTGATGCGATGTCTATCCAGAACAAACATGATCCTAGCCTTTCAGATGACAAAGTTGGAAGCCCCGTCCAACCTGTTATGATCCCTCAGTCCGTTCATTGTCATCTCCGCTTTTCTCTTGGACTCCCTCTGAGTCTCGACTTCCCTTCTGGAAGTTCTCTCCTAGTCTCCCAAGTCTTGATTTCTCTCTTGGAAATCCTCCTGCCAACTGTCGAACTGCTCCTCTTCGATCCTCTATGCACCCGCAACACGGATCTGGATTTCTTGGCTAGAAATCCCTCAAGGCAGCGGTTCCCTCTTCCTTGGTTTTGTCCCGTTAGGTACTGTTCTGCTTCGATAGCAAAAACACCCCACTAGTTTCCCAATCCACAATCTGCCCACAGCTCCCTAGGCCCCAATAGCTGAAGAAACTGAGCCTCTTAGCTCTGCGAAATCCTAGTAAGGCTGAATCGCTCCTTTGGTCAACTGCGTCAAGCCTACTTGACTGAGTAGAATGATGTGGCTCTTCGTGAGCCTCTTCTGCTTCTCTTTGCCTCTGCGTTGACCCTCTATCTAGCTTGAAATGATGACGCAGGCCCTCTGCGTCACTACTTTATTGCTACCTTCTGCTTAGGAACAACTCTGTCTCTTGGGACAATTGTTTCTGCTGCAAATTTTCTGATTTAGCTGGTGCCTTCAGCTCTCCTGTGATTTGCAACGCTCTGATACCATGTTGAAATTTCTAAGTCTAACACGTCAGAAATTCTTCTTGCATTATCTGGTTTATTTCACCTACTTGTTTATTGCTTAACAAGTTATTTAACCATATAAATACTAAAAGTAAACACAAATGCAGTCTTAACCATTTATAGATCATCAATTGAAATAACAGATAAACACACAAGGGACACCGTTATTTTTGGACAATCGTCCCCGGAAAAACCCAACTTGGGAAAACTGGTGCAATAGTTCTGAGGGTTTTATTATTAAGCAACTTTCTTGGGTACAACTAGGGTGCCAAACTGGCTCACCTAACAAAGATATCTATCTGGCAGTAATACCTCTCTTCGGAAGTAGATATTTAGCAAGTTTGCTCCACAAAAATCTCTCCAACGCTTCTCCGAGGCTCTGCGTCAGCCCTCCTGGCCTCTGTGTCACTCTGAAACCCCATGCGACAGCTTTCTGCTGCTTTGCGCTGGCTCGCTGGCCTTCTGCATCACCCACGCAGGTCCAGGTAGCCTCTGCGCAGTCACTGTGTCCTTCTGCGTGGCTCCCCTTGGCTCTGCGTAGCCTCAGTCTTTGTGTTGGCCCTCCGACACTATCTCTGCCTCTCTATTGTACACTCATTGCCCCTCGCTGCAACTCAGATCACTTGTTCAAATTTTCTCAGCAAACCCCGTTCCAGAAAATCTAACTGACTAATCAATCTTGGTGTATTTCCAACTGACCCTCAAGCCTCCTCTTATACTTTTTCTTTTGAGTCTTCAACGACCGAGATTAAATCTCTAATCAACGGCTAAGATTAGATTTGGCTTGATCCATGTCATTTAGAACATTCTACCCAGTTTTATATTAATACCCATTGATATTCTAAACTTAGAAACTCCATTAAAAATATTAATTATTTTAATATCTCTCTAATCGAGTGGAATTTCCCCAAACCATTTCTGGGTTTTGGAGATCTCATGTGCTTTAGCCTCTCCACCATTTTTCATGGCTAGAGCACATCTAATGCTACCCAAGTCAACATAGGGCCGAGAATTGCAGGATTGATCTAAGGGACCGAAATCTGAAGGGTAGCTGAGTTAGTGGGTGAAGGAAGAAGTTTGACCATCGTTGTCTCTAGGAAGAAGAAGTTGAATCTAGAAGGCTTGTGACTTGGTCTTAGTTTGTTGTGTCAAGGGTCTTGGTTTTGGTCTTGGTATTCGTCAATTGAAATCTCTATAAGAAGAAGAATTCGTTTGGGTTTTCTTCTCAAGTTGGAAAGGTTTTGGCTCGGGCTGATTGCCTACATTTTGTGTCTCTTGTCTCTTTATTGTTTAATGCTTTGGTAATTCTTTGATGAAGAAGAACACTATAATAATATAAGCAAAGAGAAGATCCTAATCTAAAGAAGTAAAAAGCATTCACAAGTAATTCTCATATAAGAGAAATCTCTAAATCCTAATGCCCTAGATTTCTCAACATATCTTATGTAACAAACAAAAGGAGAAAGAAAAGTTATTATTTTAAAGCATGGGTTTCATGTTTCTTATTGATGTTCTTCTAGGTAAAAGCATGTTCTTCATGCTTTTAGGGTTTGTTAGGCCATAGGATTTATTGTGATGAGTCAAGAGAGTCAACATCATGTTTATAAGACCTTTCCGGGCAAAATGTAACTTGTAAAAGATTAGATTGTTATATGATACCAGTGCCTTATGGAGTCAACTACTTGCTTTAGATCGATTAAATACTAGGTGACCGGATGAACAATCACTGCTTAGATGCTTTGCTATCCTATATGAAGTGCAAGTCCTACAATCTAGGTGTGATGCAAGAAATCGTGGTTTATTTTAATTATATGCCTAGCTAAGTTTATCCCTTAATCTTCAACTGTTTTGAGGCTAGTCTCTAAAGTAGGTTGTAGAGAGAAGTCAAGGCGAAGCAAGCAAAGGCTTGGTTAACGATACCTCCCCTTGAAATCTAACATACTCGATGCCTTCGACGCTACAGAGATTGTGGCTCTGACGACTGCAAGGTCACCTTGTTAACCACTAGAGAGGGTCTATCTTTCGCAAGCTAAGAGATGAAGGGTGTTCCTATCTATCTATCAACCAAGCTTATGCTTGGAGGTTAGTTAATTAATGCAAGTCTAGGCGTAGGATGCAAATGCAAATTGATTTGACTGTTCTTGAGTTAAGATTATTTATGACTTTAAGTACTTAGTTATGACATAGGGTACTTAACAATGAACGAAAGACAATCTTAAACACAAGATAAATGCTCACATTCAACAATGCTCAAAAAGATGTATTTGATATTACCAAGAGATAATTGCACAAGTAAGAAACAAGATTAATGCTCTTAACAACAAATCACCAATATGCTAAAGATAAAATTATCATCCACAATAAATTTGAACCATGACACAATAATGACAATGATGGCAAGTAAAAGATATTAGAGCACTTATCCACGATGTTACTTAGAACAATTAACCAACATTCCTTTAGAGTGATTACAATATTAAAAAGTATTCCAATGAAAGATTGCTTAAGAGATAGACAATTAAATGATTAGTGCTCTTAGACAATTAACAATTTTCCAAGTTATGTCAATAAGATATCACAATGCCAATTTTATGTAATTAGATCTTTAATGCTAATTAGATCATTGGAAGTACTCGCTCATCCAACCCTTGAATGAACAACCTCTGGCTACCTCTGTGCTGCCTCTGTGTCAACCCAATGTCACACTGTCTAGGAACTGCGTCACTCTTCCCGGTTGATCGGTTTGCCTTTGAGATTCTGAGTTCTTCTCTCCCGGTCTCACACCCCGGCTTCCAACTACAGAAATCGAACCCTCCAGCAAATTTCAGTCTCCTTCAAGGCTATTACGTTACCTCTGTGTCAGCCTACACTGCCTCTGCATGGCTTCGCGTCAGCCTCTCTGGCTCTGCGCTGCCTCTGCTTGATCTCTCTTTGCCTTCTCTGCTGAGTATTCTCTAACTGAGAATGATTTCCCTTCGGATACTATCCTTTCCCCTGATTGCAAAAGATCACTATCGAAAATATCTTCGACAAATGCTTTGCCTTTGAAAATCGAACTTCTGATCTCCCCTCTGTGTGTGTTCTTCAAGTGCCCATCAAGCCTCCTTTTATAATCCTCTTGTTGATCAATCAATGGCCCAGATTAGATTCTAATCAATGGCTAGGATCATATTGACTTGATTTCCGGCTTCTTCTAGAAGTTTCACCCACAGTTTAGATTAATACCTGTTGACTACTACGTGTCAATGACCCATAGCAGTACACCCCCCTTTTTTTCGCAAAAGGGATAGCGCTTGATCAACGCGTCTGTGCCATTCGACTATCATTATCAACCTGATCATGT
Organism: Pinus taeda; assembly: GCA_000404065.3. Taxonomy (NCBI): domain Eukaryota; kingdom Viridiplantae; phylum Streptophyta; class Pinopsida; order Pinales; family Pinaceae; genus Pinus; species Pinus taeda. The sequence continues at coordinate 220,470 of APFE030443318.1, read as the reverse complement.
TATATTGTAAACCTTTTCTGCATGTGTAAATTGTAAATAATCTCAGCAGATTCGTGTCGTGTATGTAATTGCCTAGGTAAACCTAATTTTTTGATGACGATCTACATTCCAAAAGGTTTTTTGTCTCAACGATCCATGATTGGCAGAGTTTTCCTTCAGCTTTACCCCAAAGCCGGAATGGATTTTGTCACCAGAATGTTAAGGGAGTCTTAGTGTGCTAGATCGAGTCTATGTAAAAGTGATTTGGAAATAATCCTAACTGTTTGGTTAGGTTATTCTATTACAAATTGGTTGATCTGCTAGATTATATTTTTGTCGCAGAACTGGGTAGTCTGTGAGGGTCTTGTTCAAATGGGTTTTCCCCCTTGATATGTAAAAATGTAAAAATCATGATGTAAATTGTCTTGAGGGTTAGAAAAATAATTTATCCCCTCATAGGTCAATAGGTCCTAGGTAAATTTAAATTTTCCAGAGGTAAAATTTGTGGGTCATTTAAAAAATTAAATCTTGACTGGTCCAGGGATTAAGGTTAGTTAATTATTTTGCTGAATTTTATGTCTTAGGTCCCCGAGGTTAAGTCAAAGTCAAAGTTTTGAGGAAATAAATGCAAAATTTTAATTTTTGAATATATTAAAATGCATTTAATTCGAAATTTCCTCAATATTTAAAATTTAGATGAATGAGATTAAACATTTTTTTAATCCTCATCAACGGTCGAGATCGCTTTGACAAGGATCTACGAACTAGCCGTTGGGAAATTTATCTTTAAATACGGGGTCATTTTGTCAGTCAGATTCATCCGATCTTTTGATCGTGTACTAAGCGAAAAGCTCTCTTGTAATCTTTTTTATGAGCAATAAAGAAAGACTTTGGGGTTAACTTCTGCTGGTGTTATTCTTCATGGAAATGCTGTAAGATGTATTATTTTCATGCATATATTTCTTTTTTGGCCATTGATATAGCTTTCTGAAGAACGATCTGAGTATAGGTATCTTGCTCAGTAGCTGGGGTTTGAATGGTAATTTAAGTTTTGAATATAATAGCAGGTATTTCTATTAGATCTGAATTTTATTATTATTCTCTCACTCTATGATTGACTGCTGAATTGAGTTTTGCAGGAAAATCCTTGATCATCTGGCGTGCAGGGAAGTTCTCGGTTGAACCAGCCAACTCCTGATCCGTTTTTTTTGAAGAGCCTAGTTTGAATTTGATCCCGGGCTTATCATAAGATATTATTTTCATGGGTGATGCATGAAGGGTTTCAAGCTTAGTACCGCCTCTAAAATCCAAAAAATTTTAATTTTTCTGTGCTAAATCGTTAGATCTGGCTGTTGAGAGCCACAGAGCATCAGATCTGGGAGCGGAGTCAGACTCACACTTCCTAGATCTGATAGATCTGCCATTTTTGTACATAGATCTGTAATTAATTTTGTTTTTTTTCTAGGGTTTCATTTATTTTTGCATATTCGGGTTCTGATTGTTTATGTTTTTAGGTACAGGTTGCAGATCTGAAGCTGAAAGTTGTGCAGAGTCCAGATCTAGGCCCTGGAGGGTAAGATCTGGATCTCTCGAGGTCCATCAACATCATTTTTACAGGGAATTAATTTAGTTTTTCAAATTTGGAATTTTAGTGAGGGTTTCAAGGTCAAATCTGAAGTAGGTTGATTCAAAATTTTAAATTAAGATTTCTGGAAAATTTGTAAAGGAATTTTTGTAAATTTCAAGAGGTTTGGTTTCTGGAATTTGTTGCCTGGTGGGGTTTGCTGTGCGTTTTCAATTTTTTTTTTAGGAGCCCTTGCTACCGTATATCAAATCTGTGTATGCATCTGCTACCATCTATCAAATTTGTGTATGCATCTGCGGCTCCCATCACCAAACCCTCGCTGTCTCAGTAATTATCACCATCCTTCATATGCTGCCAGCTTCCTGCGTTTTTTATTTTTTTTAGGCAACTCCAAGGCAGCCTTTCAAAACTTTTCCAACTTTTCCACACACCTGCTGAACCCTTCTTCAATCTTCTGCTGCATGCTCCTTTCTTTCTTCCTGCGTGACCTCCATCACCTGTAAACGCTCACATCAAAACCCCGTGTCCATCCCTTCAGCGCTCCCATCAAACCCTCTGCCTGTTTACGTAGCCTCCTTCTCCCTCTATGGCTATCATCCAGCCCTCTTCCTTCAAACCGTAGCCCATTGCTCTCCACGCAGCCTTTTCCCGTAGACATCTCCACGTTGTCTATCTCCCTGCGTCCATTCCTCATCCCGCACCTGCGTTGAAACCCTCTTCCCTTCACGCAACCTTCTTTCTTTGCCTGTTGTTTCTCCCTTAGCTCAATCGAACCCTCTTGCTGTCCGTCTGCCCTTCCGTGGCTCCCTCCTGGCTGGTTCGATTCACCATTCAAAACTTGCGTGAGACCCTTCCTATCTGCCGTCGATCTCTCCACGTGAGTTGCCGATCTCCTCTGCTGCCGTATTTGCTCTCTTACTTGCATATGCACAACATCAAACTCGTTTTTTTATTTGTTATTTTTTATTTTTTATTATGGTGTTTGGTTTACGTTTAGTTCTCTCTTTTATTTATTTCCAATTTCATTTAGATTACGGTTTAGGTAGATTGCAATTTTTAGTTAGGTTTTATACATAGGTTCTTTAATTTATGAATTCAGTTTTGTTAAGTAAATCATTTACAATCATAAAAATAAAAAATCTTAAGAAATCTAAAACATTTAAAAAAATAAAAAATTTCGATTTTGGGTTTCTTTTCAGTTTATTTGATTTGTATATAGTTAGGTTAGCTTAGGTCATTTAATGAAAAAGTCTAAAAAGTCTAAAAATAAAAAAATCTAAATTTCTAAAATTAAAAATCCTAAACATTAAAAAATAAAAAAAAATTAAAAATCTTTAAAAAATCTCTATTTTTTATTTTTTATTTTATTTAATAAAAAAATTAAAAACATTTAAAAAAAATCTTTAAAAATTCTAAAATTCTAAAAAATTTTAAATTTGTGATTAAGGATTTACAATTAAGGGGTTTTTCACTTAAACGTTCAGAAATTTTAAGGTGGCCTATGGCCCATTAAAATTTCAATTTTTGACCCGTTAATTGGTTTTAAATTCCTTGGTGTTCCTGATGTTAAACGCTGAATCTTAAATTCTCATGATTCTTCTATAGTCTAGTGCGATAAATGTTAAAAGAAAATCAATTGAATCTAGATCTTGTCATTAACAGTAATCATTTTAAATTTGGAATTCTCTTGCATGCTACAGTGTTCGGCATTTATATGGATTATCGTCACTTTTTGTCACATATTGAAAATCGTTCTGGGTAGCTTGTTTTATTGATGGTTAATTCAAATATCGAAGGCACTGGTCTAAAATTGTTTCTATCTTGTGGTCGTGTCTTGTTTACATTGGCATTTAATCTATCAATCTGATTTACGGAGACAAGAAGCTCCTGTAATAATTCAGACGGTCCCAGTATCTTGAAGCAATTATTCCGTAGCCAGTCTGATCCTGTAGCAGTTGATTCATGGTTCCTGTAGCAGACTTGAGCTTTGTAACATATACGGCTCCTGTAACAAAGAAGATAGGTTCCTGCATGGTTGTTGGAGAAATCTGAGGCCAGAAATCAGTGCAGACCTGAGGCAAACTCAGGTATTTCGTTTGAGTAGACAGGGACTTATATAGGGTTTAGAAGTTAGGAAGAAGGTGAATCTCTGGTTAAGGTATTGAATGTGGATTATACTGTAATTTTATTGTATGGATTTGTAGACAGGGACTTATATAGGGTTTAGAAGTTAGGAAGAAGGTGATTCTCTGGTTAAGGTATTGAATGTGGATTATACTGTAACTTTATTGTATGGATCTGTGAACAATACGTTGGACTGTAGGGGTTTATTGTTTTGTTGACTGAAGAATCAAATTCATTAAATGTTACCTTGCTCTGTTCAGTCTATTGCCTCATGGAATAAATTGGTACTCTTCATTGATGAAGATATCCGTTGTATTGAATTAACTTTGTATTGGGAAAAGAATTTTTGTTGAAACCCGAGGGAAAAATTAGCCTAGAACTTTACACGTGCGGCTTTAGAAAAGGTATCTAGACAGTGCAACTACAGAGTGCCTGCAATGGAATAAGGAGATAATTGTAGAGTGAGCAGCTTCTTGCTTTACGTTGTTAATCTGGCAATCTGGAATAACCAAGTATATTACGGTCTATATTTTGCTCCAACAAATTTTAGAAGAGAGATTTCAGTCATACATATGGACTATACATGTCCAGATCAGTTGCGGAAGACTGTTTGATGTTAGTGTTGAATTCATTTTCAAAAGCATCATAAAGCATGTTCCTATGATATTGTCCTATTTTTTTTTTTGTGAATGATGATCTGTAGGAAAACATGCAACTGTTGACATGCAGATTGACAAAATTTATAGTCATATTGCTTGATGTTGCAGTTGCTTAATTTATGTAACTTCACTCTGAAGCTCGAATTGGAAGAGACATGTCACATATGCCATAACAGTATTATTAAAAAAAAAAGTTGATTCCTGATGTTTCAGGTCGACTAAAATCAAAAGTAGAGTCCACATTTATTAATTATCTTAACATACAAAATAAACTAATATACATCTATCTAAGCCCACATGTTTTAAGCAGTAAAGTTTGCACCAGAGTTTTTTTTTTCAATACCTCTTGGTGCTTGTTAGATCCTGGATTATGGTGGATCTGTGCAAGTAAACCAATAATAATAATTAATGCAACATAGTAGAGATGTAATTCTGTGCAAATTATAAGCTAGCATGGTAGAAAGACTGAAATCTAAATATTTGTGGGTCGCTTTTTGCTCATGGAGAATGTATCTTTGACTTTTCCAATCATCATTTATTCTTGAATTACGTCATTGAATCATTCATCTTGCATTCTGGAGTAAGAAGTATTGTGGTGAATATCCTGTTTCGACAAATTCTACAAGAGAGACTTGAGACATTCTGTGAGTAAAGGGTAAATAATTTTGTCTTTAAGAAAATCTAGGGAGTTTATAATTAAATGTGAAATTGTATTTGATGAGTTAGTTTCTGTATCTCACTTTTATTACGTTTTCTGTTTTCTGATGACAGATATTGTGGTACTCTGTACCAGATTGAGACCAGTAATTATGGTAGACTATGGAGGAAAAATGCCTGAATTGCAAGATCAACTATATCACCTTTTATGTCTCGCTCAGAAGGTCGGAGTTAGGTTGGTTCTATTAAATGCAGTCCTGATTGAGATTTGCCATATTAGGACTTTAGAGCGTCAGGATTTACCAAGAAACATACCTTTTTATTGACTAATTTATGCTTCTAATTCTTTCGTCATGCATGTTGCTTGATTTTTTGATTTTGTAGTGTTTTTTATTTTGCACCAATGATTTATATGTAGGAAAGATATTAAGCAGAGTCTCCACAAGTGATGGGGATCTATATAGTCTTAAAGTAATTTGGGTATTTACAATCACGTCAAATGAAAGGTGCATTTATATGTAACAATTTAGAGCTCCTTCCTACCTGAAGAATCACATTGGCTAGTGAGAAAACAAGAAATCAAGATAAAATGCATTCAGAACCATCACAGGCAGTTAGTATAGAAAGCCATTCAAGGCACTATTAATGAGCAGTTAACATGTGGGTCAGCTGGAAATGACTTGCTTCATTTAGTAGGAGTTTTACCATTTTAGTCATCCCAAAAGACCATATAAAGGGATTCGAGTGCCCAGGAAGGCTGTGTTATCACCCGGATTGTACAGGCACTGCGACAACCGCTCAGGGTGGGGGCTGTCACTCTGATTCTTGCCCACTCCGTTCTAGCTGTCTCCCAAAAACAGGCTATGGGGGTAGTTCCTATGGAATGAGTTGAAGGAAAACAAGATGGGAACCAACTTGTTTTGGAGACACAGATGAGTGGCCTAGTACTTTGTTAGGTCCCTATAATACTAGTGTATTCCCTCATTGTTATTGTCAGTAGCCCCCTTATTGTTATTGTTGTGCCCATGTAGTCCCCATAGGGTTATTATTGTGCCCCGTAGAAGCCCACTATTGTTATTGTTGTGCCTTTACATTATTATTGTTATGTCAGCTCTAATTATATTGTAACCCCTGTTGTCGCGCAAATTGACACGACAACGCTCAGACCGGGGGCTGTCACTCTGATCCCCGATCCCTCCGTTTAAGCCTGTCTCCCGCGGCTAAGGGGGGTAGACCCTGTGAGATGATGAAGACCAACTGTCGACCAGTTGGTTGGGAGACACGAGACACGATGAGATAAGCACTAGATGAATTTGATTAACTTAGCAGACCAGTGCCTTAAGGGATTGCTATTAAATCGATTACTTGTTAGATGATCATAGGACCAAAACGATATCCGGCAACTTGAAAACTTCAAAAAGGATAAATGCTCAATACCACCACAAGAATCATAAACGATTAACCAAAAATCAATTTCGTGTCTTGACTTGAAAAATTTAAATCTCAGTTTGAAAGATAATAACTGAAAAACAACTGAATCTGGCAAAAATAATTTTCCACAAAATTTTTTAAATTTTTATTTTTTTTTTTTTTTTTAAATTTTTATATATATATATTATTTATATTATATATATTTTATTTTTTAAACAAAACAAAATAAAAGTCTAATTATAATCTATTCTAAAAAAGAAAAAAAAAAAAAAGAAAAAAAGAAAAACCTTAACTATTTAAAATCAAAACCCTAAATATTTTATTGATTTTTTTTAATTTTATGTTAAAAAGATAAATATCAAACCTATGTAATGAGAATAAACTTAAGAAAACAAAACTAAACGTAATGAAACAAAACAAAAACTAACTGAATGTATTTAAAATCAAAACTATGACTTAACACTAAAATAAAAAAAAAAAAAAAATCGACCAACACGCATGCATACATATTACAAGCTAAAACGTAAAAATAAAAAAAATGAAAATCAATCTAAACCTAAACCAAATTCCACGACCATTAAAAAATCGAGACCGCTTACCCTCGGCTTACCTATGCCGTCCGAACAGAAATCGGTTGGATTGGCAGAACCAAGGCATAGAATCAAGTTTAAAAAAAATCGATCTTCCTTTTGAAACCCTTGCTACGCCTGAGCTCAATTTGCAGCTTCAAATTAGGACCACGTGAGGTGCGATGAAGCCAAAGAAAACAAAACTCGATGCAGGAGGGAATGATTTGCTGGTGTGTGTGTTTGCAGGTCCGCGTGGATAAGGAAAGACGCAGCTAGCAGGCGGAGAGGGTTTGAAACGGAGCTGTTCTGATGCAGACGCGTGGATGCAAAGAATTATGAGGACGCAGATTGCTGCCAGCAGGAGGATAAAGAAAATCGAAAATGGCAATGAGACCCACGATAATGAAAATTTGATTTGCGTTATTGATGTGTTTGTCAGGTTTGCGGCGCAGCTGGGACGGACGCAGAAGAACGGGGGTCGATCTCCCTGAACTAAAACTACCGTTCATAAAAAAGACTTGGCCCGTATATATCAAAGAAAAACAAAATGCAGTCTTGACGGCGGACGGAGAGAAGCCTCAGGCTGACGGGCGATCGAAGGCTGATTCTGAAAGAGAAAACGGTGCTCACGCGTGGATTTGAGACTTGTAGACGGAGGAGATTTTAACAAAATTTACGCAGGTCGACGGTAGATGCAGAGATTGCCAACAGCGATTTGATCTGATGCCTGATTTGTTTTTTGCAGGCAGAACGAGGAGGATTCGGGAACGGATGTGGAGGCTCGACTCAAATGAAATCTGAGCAATAGAGTATTGTTGCCAGGCTTTGATTTGAATCGAAAAAATTCACCCTTATGCCAGTTCCTCAGAAAACGCTTTTATTTTCGGGACAGCAGTACGGTAACCTTGAAGGACAAGATCTTGGTAGAATTTCAGAGTAAAGCCCTTGAAAATTTACCCCAAAAAAATTTACAGCTCTGGACAGCCAAATTTAACAATCATTTGCAGTAATATTCTCAATATATCAGAAATTTGAACTTTACCGTGAACATAAAGAAAATCTCTCAATGTAAAACACAAAATAAAATTTAAAAGATTAACCCAGGGCACAATCAGCTGGGCTCTGCACAGAAAAGCCTGAGGGAGTCGGCTGGTTCAACTCAAAACTTCCCCAAACGCCCACAAATACCCTTCACCTAAAGGGTTTCCTGCACACCTCAAGCAAACATCAGCAAAGAGGGCAAGAAATGCTGCCAAATTTCAAGAAATAATGGAGATACCTGCCATTATTCCAGAAACCCTACAACATTCAAACCCTAGCACGTGAGCAAGATACCTGTACTCACAATGCTCTGAAAACCATCTATTATTA